>SZWC01000304.1:52547-77039 GCA_023375785.1 Penium margaritaceum | reverse complement strand
TCTCTCTCTCTCTCTCTCTGCCTCGCTTTGTGCATATCCTGCACGAGTCAGAGTGCATGTAATCTCTTGGTTCCAGCACCGAGGAGACTGCTTAAGTCCGTACAGGAACTTGCACAAGCGCCAGACCTTGGCACCGTCCTCAAAGCCTGGTGGCTGAGCTACGTAAATCTCCTCATCCTGAGATCCATGGAGAAATGCATTGTTCACATCCATTTGGTACAGTTCCCAGTCATGCTGAGCCACCATACCAAACAGAGCGTGAGCTGAGGTCATGCGGCCGATAGGGGAGAAAGTGAGTGTAATCCATGCCCTCGATTTAGGAATACCCCTTGATGACCAACCGAGCCTTGTGGCGTTCCAGTGAGCCATCCGGCTTCACTTTCTTGCAAAAGACCCACTTGACCTGAATAGCCTTCCTCCCTGGTGTAAGGTCGACTAGCTCGTTAACTCCGTGCTCTCGGATGGCACAAAGCTCATCCTCGCTAGAAACACACATGGCATCTGCATCCTCTGATGAGAGAGCCTCCCTCAGTGTACCCGGATCAGGCGCCGTAGAGGAGGAGCTCTAGGTGGCAAATGCACTCGCTTCAGAGCTCGGCCGGACGACCACAAAGCTAGCTGCTGCATCACAAGCAATGCAAAACTCGCGAGTGACCAGATCGTGCCCTACAGGGCACGCTGGGTGAGCCTCTGTGTGATCTGTGCGGACACTCAAGCCTAGTGCCTTTGTGCTGAGATCACCACTCCCAATGTTGCGAGTGGAGCGCCTAGGTGCGGGACCGGACAATCGCTGGACTCCGGAGACCAATGCTCAAAGACGACCACCGGGCTCACGCCAGTAACCTGGACTCGAGGAAATCACCTCTGGCTCAGAGACAGGCGCGACCACATCTGGTGAGAACTGAGGCAAAGGGGCAAGTGATTCAGTGTGAGGATGCTGATGCTGAGATAGTGGTGAAATGACGGAAGACACAGGGCTAGGTGTAGCACCAGGAACAGATACAGGATCACGCACAGAGGTAGAAGCACTGGTGGACATGAGTACAGAATCATGGGTGCCTGTGGGGTGTGAGGGAACAGGGGTAGAGACAGGCCAGGCTGGAGAGGTCTTTGGGCCGACAGATATGATCGCTGGGTCATCAAGAGTCGCAGATCAAGGAGTGGAGGGGGTTCAAACAGGCACATCAGCCGGACGAGAGGTGCTCGTAGGCCTAGAATCCCCCATCTATTGACAAGCCTCGTAGTTAGGAACGTGCGTGACAGACATTGACTTGATAGAAGTCAGGTCACGGTAGGTGAGCAAAAACCTGGTGAAAAACCCCGTCCTCGGCAAAGAAAGTGTCCATCTCATCAAGGAACTCGCCGCAATCCAAATGGAATCTGTGCAACGTGTGGCGGGACTGACGCTCAACCATCACTAGCCAGAGACAAACTGCAAGAGCGACATTGCTCTTCTCGCGTAGGCTATAAACCCAACGCATCCGGGTGAAGTTATCGATCAGGGTCATGATGTATCGGCCCTGATCGGACAAAGACTTGACCAGGAGAGGACTGAGAAGCTCCAAATTGACCAACAGGAGAGGGCGAGGAGCTCAAGAACGGGAGTCAGGGTAGGTGCAGCCATGCATCTTACCCTGCGCCAGAAAACAAACGGTCGATTTTGGGTGGCCTCTCAAAAGTGGCCACGTCAAGACTGAGTACTGGCTGTGTCTGAATGAGCTTCGACACTGTGTCGGAAGCCAAATGACTCAGGCGACGATGCAACAGACGCTGGTGCTCAGCAGAGAGAACACTAGTGAAAAACACACGAGCGGGAAGGGAAGGAGAGCAAGAAGAAGAAGAGATCCAAGAGACACGATACAGGTCATCCACAACGGATGCACAAAGAACAACGGTACAAGTATCAACAGCGTGCACAGTCACGGAGTCTACGGTGTGCTCCACAGAGTGTCCCATTAGTGTGCAGGCACGCACAGGAAGCACGCTGAGCTCAAGGTCAGGCACAAAAAGAACTCCGAAAAGATACAGGGGGCCAGACAGACCATCAAAGCACACAACCCCAACACCCTGGAGCACCACCGACTGACCAGAGCCAGTGCAAACAGAGCGAACAGACGCAACAGGACCGAGGACAACAAAGTCACTACAACGACAGGTTATGTGGTGAGTAGCACCAGAATCGATGATCCAGGTGCCACCAGGACGTCACTGTGCAACGGGCAATGGAACACTCGGCCTCAGACGGGCATTGAGCAACATGTAAGGAGGTATGAAAAAGGGCATAAAGGTGCAACTCATGAATCCAATCGCTACTGTCAAGCCCATCATCATCACATGCCACCTGTGTCTCCCCATACGAGTCATCACGAGCTACAAGAACAAACAAACAAACAGTCTGTGAAGCACTCGGTTGTGATGACACACTCGCACCTTCCTAAAAGCCAAGCTCTAGAAGGTGATGGAGCTCGACGATGGTGTGGTCACGTGGGTCCAGGTCGCCACTGCTCGCCGGCGGGGAAGCGGGGATTGCTACACGAACTACTACGGGAACTGCTACTGTCGTGGTCGCCGTGCGACCAGAGGCTGTGCTGCTCAACGCCAACCATAGTACGTGGGCGGCCTGAAGAGTGCAAGTGATCCGCGCCCAGTCGAGCAGCTGTTGGTACTCGGTGTAGCGATGAGCGCCTCCACAATTGTAGTAGTGAATAGTACGTCCACTGCTACTGCCCGGTGAATGCTGTTGCTGTGATTGCTGTTGGCCCGAACCGTGCCTCCTTTTCCCCTTCTTCCCCTGTGCCACTGCTGCTGGGGTAATCAGGGTGGAAAGGGAAGAGGAGGATGTGCCGGAGGATGGAGGAGCGGCCTGCAAGAAGGGCGTTGATGGCGACGCGATGACCGCTGCAGCAAGGAGACTCTCCTGATGGGCCACGACTGTCTCACGGGCGGAAGTCACCTGGAGGAAAAGCTGATGTGCCCAAGGAAGAAGCTGAAGGGAGGTGGAGAAGGGCTCAAGCATGGCGTCGATGTACCTCGTGAAGATGTCTGCATGCTCAAGAAGAAATCCGAGCATGATCGTGCAGAGCGTCCACAGCTGTGTACCTCCTGAGGTCCCAAGGTGAGTGTAGATGCGCATGACCCGCCGTCAGTAGTTGGATATGGGCTCAAAACGTCCTTGAAGAAGGGAGTGAAAGGCGCGAATGTGAGCCGTGCACATGGCGTGCATCTCTGCAGCAAGAAGGGACAATGCCAAGTCCCAGTCCCCATGTGGATCAGCACCCGCACCTCTGTCGGCCTCTCCAAGGAACGGGCAGAAGTCCATGACTGTCTCGCGTGGTATGGTGTAAAGGAGTCCCCGCATTGCCCTAGCCTCTGTCAGCACCTGTGTGCGATCCGTAACCTAGTACACACTGTGATAGTAGGGCCATACTCCTTCTCAAGTGGCTCAGACATGGAAAAGAATCTCCCAGTAGTCAAAGCCGTCCTCGCTGACATGTCATGGGGGCGGTGTCTCGAAGTCCTTGGGTTGCCGCTCCGTAGGGAGAGAAACCATAGGCTAAGAAGGACGAAGAATGGGGAAGACACCAGGACAAGGAAAGTCACTAGGGTAACTAAGGTAGGTATCAGGCGAGGATCGGATCTAGGGGATAAAAGAGCCAAATGTGTGTGGGGCCGAGAACTCGTCTGAAGCTGACGAACACGCTCCTGAAGCACGCGAATCTTGCTCTCGTGAGTACCATCCTCCATAGCGAGCATGTCATGTTAGGGTCCTCATCCCAAGGATCAAGAGGTGGCAGGTCGCATCCTTCTATTGTCATCGGTGCAGATGCTGACTGCTTTGTAGAGGGTATGACACCGCTGACTCCCATAGAGGTCTGCCGTGGGGCCGTGGACTCACCACAAAGAAGCTTAGTGAGCGTACAGATGGCGTCGGTCTAATACTGCTGTAGATGACGCATCTCATCCTACTGGCTCCGCAGGTCCGCAATAGCCTGCGAGCGTGGGCTCATGACCCCTAAAGAGGAGGAAGAGGGACCTAGTGGTCCTTTGCCTCTGTCACAGGTCGGAGCCATGTCAGTACTCAGTATGGGCCGGGATGTCAAACTGGTCGGATTTCAGAACAGTCAGCGTTTCTCAAGGAGTTGAAACGTCAAGGAAAAATGACGTCTTGACCCCAAAATTGCTCACGTCAGCAAAGCCAATGGTGATGTCATTGTTTTTTACGCTGGCGTGTTTTATGCCAGCAGTTTTCTTTTTTTTTTTAAGTCACGCGGACTCCTTGGTGGGGGTGACCGTGTCATCCCCCCTTGCCCTGCATAGGCCTATGTAACTCTGCGTAGGCCTCTGCAGCCCTACGTAGCCCTTCGTAGTGCTACGAAGCTTCTGCGCAACTACGTAGTAGTGCTACACAACAGCACTACTTGCTCGCGCTCCTGTGGCTACCGCCGCTGCTGCTACGCTGCTGTTGCTTCTGCCACCGTTGCTTTGCTACTACTGCTACCTGCGGCTGCTCACGCCACGACTGCTGCGAGCTGCTGTTGCCCATGCGCGCTGCAACTGCTCGCAACCGCTGTCGCAAGATGCTACGAGCTGATTTACCTCCTTATTTTTTTGGAGAGATGGGCAGCCAAACATTGCTGTTGTTGCCACCCTGTGTTGTTGCTGCTGCTTGGCGTAGCTGCTGGAGCTGGAAACAACCGCAGCTCACCCGGTGTGGTGGTGGGAATTCTGTGGTGATGTCGCTGCTCCAAATGGCTATAACGAGTCCTAGGATACGGCGGCGGCGGTGACGCTCACTGCTACTGTCGGTGCTGCATCATTGTGGCACGGCTCAGCAAGAGAGGTCTCGCTGCTCTGATACCATGAGAAACTACTAGGAAGCTTCCTAACCTTGCTGCTGCTGACGTGGCGACACAGTCTAGCGAGTTGGCGCACTAGTAGGAAAGCAGGTGCAAGAAAGAGCAAGAGTCAAGCTAGGGAGACGCGCAAAGCCTCATAAGCTCCAGTAGCTTAGTAATGTAGAGAGAGTGAACATATGACAGGTCCAGAGCATAAATATCTGCCGCAACGCACGGGGGGTGTTGCACGCGGCAGTGCAAGGTCTATCCTAAAACCGGCCCAAAAACATTGTTTTGGTCGTAACTCTGCGCAAACAAGTCAGAACCCTACGCTGTCTGAACCTAAACGTGTAGGATCGTGAGCCGGACGCTATGACTGCATCATGCATCAAACGGTGGAAACACAATGCAAAACGTACAAATCGGGCCCATGGCCTGTCCACCGATAAAATCCTACAGGCTGCAGGAAAACTGCAAAAGGTCCCAGACACCATCCAGGACTCGCTAGAAAGCAGCTGAGAACTGGAAGTAACTGATTAGGAGTGAAGAATGAACAACAATGGGAGACCCCTCCATGTTCTAGCTCCCCCCAAAATCTGTAGAGCTTGTTACTCAGCTAACCAGCCAATGAGAAAATAGTCCTATACCTATTTTCTAGCAGGCAGGGTTTTCTTAATGAGCCCTGTCAAACGGCTGACAGCCCAAAACCCAGGCGTCGTCTGTTTCGACTGAAAACTGGACCATACCATAACATCAACACTGCAAATGTAGTCGTGCAGTGAGAAACAGTTAGAAAAATAGTCGCAAAGCGTTATGGGTGCCCGAACTCAGGCAGTGCCTACGATGGTCCATTGTGCNCAGCCAATGAGAAAATAGTCCTAGACCTATTTTCTAGCAGGCAGGGTTTTCTTAATGAGCCCTGTCAAACGGCTGACAGCCCAAAACCCAGGCGTCGTCTGTTTCGACTGAAAACTGGACCATACCATAACATCAACACTGCAAATGTAGTCGTGCAGTGAGAAACAGTTAGAAAAATAGTCGCAAAGCGTTATGGGTGCCCGAACTCAGGCAGTGCCTACGATGGTCCATTGTGCCAAACAGTGACACGCAACATGAAACATGGACCCTAGGCAAAGCATGACGCTGCAGACGCAATAGCACAGTCAGATCCAGCATTGCACGCATGCAGACAGCCTCTGTAGTGGCAGTGACCGCCGGCGGCTCGACCGCCAAGGAGGCCTGCCTATGGAGCTAAGCGCATTGACGCAGGGAGGAGGCTCTAGGAAATTGCATGTAGGCCTCAGCGTGCGTCGGCTCCACCGGATGACACTCTAGTAGCATCAAGTCTCACCGCCAGTCATTTGCACGCCAATGTAAACAAGCCGAGAGGACACAACAGAGCACAATAAGAGATGCAGAAAAACCAACACTCCCCCATGACTCACAAGCAAAGTGCACATGGATGGGTACAGTCACATTCAACCATCAGACTCCCCCAGGGCACATAGAGACGCAGGTCAGGACAAAGAGTACAACTCACGGACGCACGCCGACTGAACTCACAGCCTTCTTGAATGAGTCGCGCTTCAGTGCCTTGGTCAAGAAGTCAGCCAACTGTCGTGCAGTCTCAACCCACACAATGTTGATGCTGCCGTCATGCAACAAGAAACGCACATAATGATACTCAATATTGATTTGCTTTGTGCATGTGTGATGCACGCCGTCATTGTCGGCGATGGCCATGGCACTCTCATTGTCAGAATACAACGTGATGGATGTGACGGACTGAAGCAACTCGGACAACAGACGCCACACCCACACGCTCTCACATGCGCCTGAACCAAGGGCTACGTACCCAGCCTCAGCAGTGCTACATACAATGCACCCCTGTTTGCCACTACGCCAGGATACCGCCGTGCCGCCAATCAGAGAGATCCAGCCTGTGCGGTTCTTACCGTTCGGACCGTCGGTCCAGTCACTATCGGTGTAGCCCATCGAAAAACAGACGGTTGTTGGCGGAAGATGAGACCTCACCATGGAGTCAAGACAACATAGCGTAGTACTCGGATCGCGGCCTCAAAGTGGAGGTGACGCGACTCTTGAGAGAACTGAGCCAGGAGGTTGACAACGAACGCGATGTCTGGGCGTGTCGGCGTTGCCAGGAACATCAGTGACCCGATGACGCGAAAGTACGCGGTCACGTCTACTGGCTTCCCCACCACGGCTGGATCAAAACTCTTGAGCATCACATGACCGTCGGGCGACATGGGTGATAATGCTCTCGGCACGAGGGGCAGGTCCTCAGCGAAGCGCCTGGACAGGGCATGGACATAGGCGGCTTGATGGGCATGCAGTATGCCCATGGAGCAATTATGCTCAAGCTCCATGCCCAGAAGACTCGCACTGGCCCGAGTTCCTTCATTTGGTAGGCAGCGTGCAGTAGGTCCTTGACCTGCTAGATCGCAGCTCCATCCGGTGATGCGATGAGCAGGTTGTCGACATAGACCAAGACAGTGACACGAGTCTGACCTTGCGGGCTGATGAATAACGCGAGGTTGGCAGAGCTGTCAAGGAGGCCGCGGCTAAGAAGCGTACGACTGATCTCCATGTTCCAGCAAGGCACTGACTGCTTCAAGCCATAGAGGGTCTTCCGTAGCTTCAGGACCTTACCAGAGCATTCGTCAAAGCGTGGAGGCTGCATCATGTAGAGCTCCTTTCCCTCCAGTGACCCATGGAGGAAGGCGTTGCTCACATCCATCTGATGCTGTTCCCATCCATGCTAGGAAACCAGGCTGAACAACGCCCGGCTGGTGGAGAACCAACCGACTAGGGGCGAAGATCTAGTCATAGTCGATCCAAGGGACCTGAGCAAATCCCTTGTTCGTGAGACATGCCTTGTACTTGTCCATATACCCGTCTGGCTTCCACTTTCGCCGGAGAACCCACTTGGCACCGGTGGCCTTGCAGCCCGGGGGAAGGTCGACGAGCTTATAGACATGATGTTGCCGAATGGCGACTAGCTCGTCGGCACATGTAGCATCCCAGTTAGCGGCCTTGAGAGACGCCTGAGCCTCACGTAAGGTGGCTGGGTCCTCTGGTCGCTCAATGGGGCGGACAGTGAGGGTGTGCGTGTCCCGTGCCCCTGGTGGCATCCACGTGAGCATGGCCGTAACGGCATTCCAGTGTTCCTCATGGAGCAGGGCATAGCCCAGAGCTGATCCTGGATGTAGATCGGCGATGACTGACAGTGTGGTCAAGCTGAGTGCCTTGGTGCCGAGGTCCCCACTCACGATCGTGGGAGTGGATCTGACATGAGGTGACGATCCTGGTAGAATGACAAGGGGTCCTGGAGTGAGAGGATGTGCGAAGGTGGCCTGAGTGCCAACTATCCATTTGGGTGTGACGCTCCCTCCTGGACCATGTATGTAGCGCGCCGATACGGACGGGACAGCCTGCCCTGAGGGGCCGGCAAACATGGACGGGGCGGCCGGCCCTGGGGGATCAGTAAACACGGACGGGGCAGCCGGCTCTGAGGGGCCGACAGTCATGGATGGGGCAGCCGGCCCTGAGGGGCTGGCAGACACAGATGGGACAGTCGAGCCAGAGGGGCTGTCGGACGCGGACGGGACAGCGGGCCTTGAGGGACTGGCAGACACGGACGGGGTAGCCGGCCCTGAGGGGCGGCAGACACGGACGGGGCAACCGGCCCTGAGGGGCTGATTAACACAGATGGGACGGTCGGGCCTGAGGTGCTGTCGGAGGCGGACGGGGCAGCCAGCCCTGAGGGGCTGGCAGACACGAACGGGGCAGCCGTCCTTGAGGGGCTGGCGGACACGGATGGGACAACCGGCCTTAAGGGGATGGCGGACACGGACGGGGCAGCCGGCCCTGAGGGACTGACAGACAAGGACGGGACAGCCGGCCCTGAGGGACTGACAGACAAGGACGGGGCAGCCGGCACTGAGGGGCTCGCGGATACGGACGAGGCAGCCAGACCTTAGGGGCTGGCGGACATGGTCTGGACAGCCAGCTCCGAGGGGCTAGCGGACACAGATTGGGCAGCCAACGAAGGTGGACCCGTGGGCGTAGACGATGGAACGCCTGGACGTGGTTGGACGGAGGACACACCCACCACTCCCCCACGCGGCGCGAGGAACATCGACATGCCGGAGCGAACGAGGTCGCATTGAAACAGGTCCTCAACGACGAGGGCATCACGAGACTCGACGATGTAGTGTCGGGTGGGATCCCAAAAACACTATGCCTTTGACTGACGTGAGACGCTAAGAAAGGTGCACGGACAATCGCAAGGCTCGAGCTTGCCACCCTACTGTGGGGTAGGCAACGACACGACGGCTACGTAGCCCCACACATGAGCAGGATGCAGGTTGGCGCGTTCTCCGCACCAGTGCTGGTATGGGGTGGACTGACGAGGAATGTGTCTGTGGGGAATCCGGTTCTAGACCCATGTCATGTAGGTCATGGCCTCGAAGTAGAAGCTGTCAGAGATGACGGATTCGACTCACATGGTACGGACGGGGTCGACCATGGTGCGGTTCCATCGCTCAGAGGTGTCGTTTTGGGCTGGCGTGTAAGGCGTCGACATCTCATGACGGACATCACGGGAGGCGAGGAAGAGTGTGGTCTCCTCCAGAAACTCACCCCCACGATCAAAACGGAAGCGGCGGAGAGGACAACCACACTCGCGTTCAGTGCAAACAAGCTAGTCCCAAATGGTGGGAGCGACGTTGCTCTTCTGCCTCACGCAAAAAACCCAGCGATAGCGAGAGTAGTCGTCCGTGAGGGTTAGGACGTAAACACCATGCTCGCCGACTGACTCTGTCGGGAGGGGATCCATGACATCATAGTGAACGAGGTTGAGCGGGACGGATGCTCGAGAGGTATAGAGGGGGTAGGTGAAACAATTCATCTACAGTGTCCCACAGAACGCAATCAATGCACTCTGTGGGACACGGTAGAGGAAAGGAGGCTGAGTCAAGACCCGTGGCCGGCTATGTGTAAAGCATGCTATCAACAGCGCCAGAGTGGACGTGACAAAGGCGGCGATGCAGGAGACGCATGTTCTTCAGAAACAATGTGCTTGTGACAAACACGTGGCCATTATCTGCCGACGAGGAGGAGACAGAGGTGGGAGCAGACATGCGTGGTACATGCCACAAGTTGCCACGGACAGTGGCATGCAGAACGACACGGCCAGACGGACGCAAAGACACAGTACCCACACCACGTGGATGCAGAACGTCCATGCTCATGCAATCAAGGGAGGTGACAGACTGGAGGCTGAGCTCAAGGCCAGGGAGGAAGAGAACATCAGTGAAGAAGACATCACCCGCTAGACCACGCAAACAAGCGACACCGACACCACGAACGGGCAATACCTGACCAGATCCCGTCCAAACCCTTGTGACATCGGTGACAGGACCAAGAACACTGAAGGCCTTGCGCGAGGCCGTCATGTGATACGTGGCCCCGGAGTCGACGATCCAGGTCTCTGACGGATCCTCGATCGGGTGTGGCAAGGTCACTGACAGTGACATGGCAATGGGCGAGCAACGCTGACGAAGTGGACAGAGGTGAAAACCGGGAGTGCCTGTCATCTAGCCAGGCGACATCGTCTCGAAGAGGAGCAAGAAGACAGGGCATGAGAGAGGACGGGACAGACGTAGGTACAGGACATGATCGCAGCATCGACTCTGTCATGCAGGGTGGGGAGGAACTAGCGACTGCGCAACTCGCACTTCCCTGGGGAGGAGGGCGAGGAAGGCCGAGCTGGAAGGCAATGAAGTGCTCCAGTTGGCGCTTGCGGTTGTAGGGTCTGATGAAGTCGGCGGACTGCGGTGTGATGGTGCCAGAGTCCAAGAAGGGAAAGGAAAGCGCTAGGGACGGAGTAGTAGGTACGGACGGTTGTGGAGGAAGGTACGATGAAGTCGTCACGGGTGGCACGAGTGCGACAGGAGCAGCGACGTTCACGGCACTCGTCCCAAGGCGGCACTTGCGCTGGCGACGCATGGTGGCAATGACACGAGCCTCGTCGGTCGAGAGTGGACACGTATACCACCCGTGTCCTGATTAGCCATAGTTGTGGCAGATGAGGCTGGAGCTGCCTGATCCGCTAGCCTACTGCTCAGTCCCTTTGTCCTTCTTGCTCTTCTTCTTCTTCTTGCCATATGAGGGGGCACCGAAAGATCTTGTTGCTGTTGGGGCAGCAATAAGACGACGGTATGAGGGGCGACGGCAGGGGAGGCGAGGGACTCTAGGCGATGGATGTGCGACTCTTGATGAGCTTTCTTGATGCAAAAGAAGAGCTCATACGCCCAGGGCATGAGGGTACCCTGGGCAGCCATCGCGACAAGAACGTCCTGGGAATAGTCAACGAAGAAGTCAGAGAAGGAGGCGGTGGCGCCGCGCTTGATGGTCAGAAGCACAGAGAGAGGGGGTGGCGCGGCCTCGCCGAGGCGGCATAGAAGATCCTCTGCGCGCTGCCAATAGGAGGTGACCGTCTCGATCTCCTCCATGCGAAGGGAGTTGAACTCCAGAAGCAGACGGCTGGTCTCAACATCACTAGACAGGCGATGAGGGCGTGTGAGTACGTGCCAGGCTACTGCTGGGTCAGGGAGGGAGCCAATGGTGGGGTCGCCGAGGAAGGGCTCAAGGGCAAGGCGTGTGGCCAGAGGGGCGACAGGGACGAGAGCACGCACGGCGCGACCGGCATTGTAGACCTGGTCAACCTGGGTGGAGTCAAAGGGCAGGACATAGTAAGGCCACAGGCTTTTGCCCTGTGCCCAGATCCGGAAGCTGAGTTCCCAGCTCCGGAACAGGTCGCCAGCCTAAAGCGGCGGCGGTGGGGTTTCGAACTCCTTTGGCCTGCGGCCGGCACTCAGAGTGGGACCCAGGACTGACATCACCGTCTGTTGTTGGCGTAGGGTGTGTTGTTGTGCCAAGTATTGCATGGCAAAGGAAACCGTAGGGCTCGCATATCCTGGTGGAGTGTACAGTGCTTGCTGAAATTGGTACGACTGCTGCAGCGGCGGATCCTGTTGTAGCGGTGGCTACTGCTGATTCTGCTGTTGCGGCTGCTGATGGTGCTGCTACGGTGCCAGCTGTTGATGCTGCTACTATTGCGACTGCTGCAACGGTGGGGATGGCAACAGCTGTAGTGCTGCTAGCTGTTGTGTCAGCTTTGCAAGCTGCTAGCGCAAAGCGGCAAGCGGATCTGTCGAGTCAGCATAACTAACGTCAGAGCTTGCAGGGTATTGGCGCTGCTGCTGTTGCTGCTGCTGCTACTGTTGCTTTTACTGTAACTGTTGCTGCTGCTGCTGCTGCTGCTGCTACGGCTGTTGCTGCTCCTGGTGTTGCTACTGCCGCTTTTGTTGTTTCTGCTACAGCTGCTGCATGAAAAGGGGACTAGGGGTCCCCCCAACAGAGGACCCCTTCCCACTGGGACTAGTGGCCATGTCTATTGGCCCCCTTTCTTCCATCCTCCTTTGTGTTTGTTTTTCTTCTTTATGCTCCTGACGTTAGCAGTGACGTCAACAGTAATGGCAGTCTGAGATGGTTGATTTCAGCAGGAGCTGCTGCGCTATCTGTAGAGTTGCTAGTTTTTTTTAAAATGACATGAGTAGTGATGGTACCAACAATGTCAGCTGAAACGTTGCTAACGTCAGCAGTGGTTGTTGCTAAAGTAGCTGTTGTGTCAGCCACGGGATGTCAGCTGGTGTTGCTGCAACTACTTCTGTTGCTGCTGCTGCTGCTGCTACCACTGCTGTTGTTGTTGCCACTGGCAGTTAGCTGCCGCTGCTGCTGCTGCTACTGCTGCTGTTACTGACGTTGGTGCTGCTGATGCTGCTGCGATTGCGGCTGCAGCAGCCGTTGCTGTTGCTGCTCGGCTACTGCGTGCTGTTGTGGCTGTTGTGGCTGCTACATTGGCCATGATGGCAGCAGCAGTAGCTATCAAAGCACCTATGGGTAGGGGAATTTCTTCAGTTCCATTTTGTTTTTTCTGCTTTGTGCAGAGCGAGCTCGCTGCTCGCTACGAGTCGTGAGCAGCGAGCAGCGAGCTCATTGCTCACTACCCACTGCTTGCTCCGGGCCGTGAGCAGCAAGCCTGCTGCTCGTAGCTCGCAACTCGCTGCGGGAACCAGGCTACGAGCAACTACAGCTGTAGTCGCTTCCGTTGCGAGCTGTAGCTGCTGTTGCGAGCTGTAGCTATTGTTGCAACGGACTGCGAGGGGCTGCTGCTCGACCTGCTGCTGCTGCAAGCTGCATGCTGTTGCTGGGTGTTGCACGCTGATACTACTGCTGCTCGCTGCTAGCTGCTGCTCGCCGCTGGCTGCTGCTTGCTGCTGTTGCTGCTCCCGCCGTTTGCTGTTGCTGCTTGTTGTTGCTTCGCCCTGCTCCTTCTGCATGCCCCTGCGGGCTGCTTCTGCTGCTGCAAGTTATCGCGAGCGGCTGCTGCTGCTCGCTGGTGCTACTAAGCACAGTTGCTGTTGGCTGCTGCTGCCACTGCTCACTGCTACTGCAAGCTGTTGCCGCTGTTGCTGCTTGCAGAACTATCGCTGTTGCTGGCCGCTCACCTCCTCACGTCACGCTTGGTAATAAGTGATGTCCGACATATTTGGCAGCATTTTCCTCGGCCCGGTGGCCGTGGGGAAAATTCTGACGCCGCCACCAAGCTAGTCAATGCTGTCGGAAAAAATCCGGCAGTGTTTCCCCTGCACTGGCGAGTATGGGGGTCTGCCATCGTTGTCTAGCACATGTACGCCAGTCTTCTGCTGCTGTTGCTACGCTCTGGCTGTGATACCAAGCTGGAAATACTATGCAGCAGGTTGGTGCAGCAACGTTGTTGATGCAGCGTACGGGCTTCCCCGCTCGTTGCTTAGTCTGCTGTCCCCTCGGTACTCTCCTCTAGAGTCCAAGTCTGGATGCTCTGGGTTTGTTACTCATAAATGCGCATGCCAGTGTTAGCGCCATAAAGCAGTTCAAAACTGGAAGTAAATGATTAAGAGTGAAGAATGAACAACAATGGGACACCCCTCCATGTTCTAGCTCCCCCCCTAGCTCTGTAGAGCTTGTTACTCAGCTAACCAGCCAATCAGAAAATAGTCTTAGACCTCTTTTCTGGCAGGCAGGGTTTTCTCGGTGAGCCCTGCCAGACGGCCGACAGCCCAAAACCCTAACATCGTCCGTTTTGCCTCAAAACTGGACCATACCATGATATCGACGCTGCGAACGCAGTCGTGTGGTCAAAAACAGCTAAAAAAGTAGCAGCAAAGCATTATGGCTGCCCGACCTTAGGCAATGCCTAGGATGGTCCATTGTGCCAAACAGTGCCACGCAACATGAAACATGGAGCTTAGGCAGAACATGACGCTGCATGCACAATAGCACAGTCAGATCCAGCGTTGCACGCATGCAGACAGCCTCTGCGGTGGCAGTGATCGCTGGCGGCTCGACGGCCAAGGAGGCCTGCCTATGGAGCTGAGCACGTTGACGCAGGGAGGAGGCTCCAACGAACTGCGTGTAGGCCTTAACGTGCGTCGGTTCCATCGGACGACACTCTAGCAGCGTCAAGTCTTGCCGTGAGTCATCTGCACGCCAATGTACAGAAGCCGGGAGGACGCAACAGAGCACAATGAGAGATGCGGAAAAACCAACATGGGGCGGTCGTCGGTCAGCGTCGAGTAGCTGGTCCACCAGTGGAAGACCCATAGGCGCCATCAGGGTGTGGGTAAGGGAAGAAGAGACAGGAACACTGTGGAGCAAGCACCAAGACGGGGGCATGGTGTATGGAGACCACGAGCCACAGAGTTCTGTCGAAGTACAATGAGAGTTAAGAAGTGACAAAGTAACAAGCAACAGAGCTGTTACGGGGAGGGGAGAGCGAGCGAGCGAGCAGCGAGCTCGATCTCGCTCGCCACCTTCGAACCTGGGGGATTCGATCCAACCTACCCACAAGACAATTTTCTACTAGAGTGTAGGTGTGCCAAGCAGATATCTGGCTAGTGGGCGAACCCGATTATTCTCATGGCCAACTGTGCTTGAATGCATGTGAGAAATGCAAATGTGGCTGGCAAGCTCAGATTGAGCCTCTTCATGGTTGATCTTCCCAACTTCTGGTCATGACGAGTCCGTTGGCAAAGTCATCTCTCTCTGGTCAGTCACCTGCATCAGTGATGTGAGTGTGCAACGAGGCCAGAGGTCACCGTGTGATAATGACATGAATCCAACACTCCCCCATGACCCACAGCCGACGCACATGAACGACATGCACAGGCACAACGCGAACGTCACAAGACGTGACACAACACAAGACTGTACACGAGCACTAGCATGACAACTCAACCAGGAGCACCACGAGGACACAGTAACCCAACAGCGTGCACTGCTGCCTTGAAGACATTGCTGTTGAGTGCCTTCGTGAGAAAGTCAGCTCGTTGCTGTCGTGTGTCAACCCACACAATCTTGACATCACCTGCAGCCACATGCTCACGTACAAAATGATGCTCTACATTGATGTGCTTGGTGCGAGTGTGATGCATGCCGTCGTGCTCAGCAATAGCTTTTGTGCTTTGATTGTCACAGCGTAAGGTGATGCAGCGGATGGGTACACGCAACTGCTGAAACAACCGACACAGCCAAACACTTTCACATGTGCCTGCACCAAGGGCGATATATTCCGCCTCACTCGAGCTGCGTGCGACGCAACCCTGCTTACCGCTCTTCCAGGAGACTGCTGTGCCGCCGACGAGAAAGACATAGCCGGTGTGGCTGCGTGCATCCGTGTCATGCGCCCAGTCACTGTCAGTGTAGCCATCAACAACGACGGACGGCTGCGCCCGGTAACAGAGGCCAACTCGTGCAGTGGAACGCGCATATCGAACAACACGTAGCGCGGCCTCCATGTGCCGCACCCGTGGGCATTGTGAGAACTGTGCAAGGAAGTTCACAGCGAAAGCGACGTCTGCTCGTGTGGTAGTGGCCAGGTACATCAATGACCCTATGACGCGCAGGTAGTCGGTCATATCCACCTGCTCCCCCAGCTTGGACACATCCAGTGTTTTCAACAACCTCTGCCCAGCGGGCGTCATCGGCGTGGATGCTGAGGGCACAGACTCAAGGAGCGAGGCAAAGCGCTCCCCCAGACTCCTGACATATGTAGCCTGGTGGACATGCAGAACACGGTGAGCACGATCACGCTCAAGCTCCATGCCGAGAAAAACTCGAGCTGGGCCCAGGTCTTTCATCTTGTACGTGGACTACAGCAGGGACTTCACAGCCGACACTGCCTCCTGACTGGGTGACGCAATGAGCAGGTCGTCCACATAGACGAGGACTGCCACAAACGGTGCAGAGTTGGGAGCGACAAAGAGAGAAGGATCCACTGTGCTACGACGGTATCCACCCTTTTCCAGGGTAGAGGTGATCTCCTGGTTCCAACACCTTGGTGACTGCTTCAGGCCATAGAGAGCCTTGCGCAGTCTCCACACCCTATCAGTGCCGTCAGAGAACCCTGGAGGTTGCACCATGTAAATCTCCTCGTCCAACTGACCGTGCAGGAAGGCGTTGTTGACATCCATCTGCTCGAGCTCTCAGTCATGGTGGGCGACAAGACTCAGAAGGGTGCGAGCAGTGGTGTAGCGTCCGACGGGGGCAAACGTCTCGTCAAAGTCAACGCCAGGGACTTGTGAGAACCCCTTGGCGGTGAGACGTGCCTTATTCTTGTCAAGCTCGCCATTGGGCTTGTACTTGCGCCTAAAGACCCATCGTGCATCGATAGCTTTGCGACCGGGCGGGAGATCGACCAGCTCGTAGACGGCGTGGTCACCAAGAGCTCGAAGCTCATCCCGAATGGCTGCCTCCCATTGCTGGGAGTCGGACGCAGTGCGTGCCTGACGAACAGTAGTCGGGTCTGACGAGGGCGCAGCAGCAACTGTCGTGTGACACTCAGCAACACTGCTGCGGATGGCGGCTTCGAGAGCGCGCTCGTGCTCAGACCTGAGCAGTGTCTGCCCAAGGGCAGAGCTGGGGTGGACCACTGCTGTGGCCAGGCCCAAGGCGTCCATGCCAGTCGGTAGCCTTCCAGGCTGCTCTGGGTGGGACTGGACAGGACGGACGGATGGGGCAGAGACACTGGACGAACGAGAGGGGAGCGCGCGGAGACGCCCGCCACGGACGAAGGGCTCGATGGGAGCAGGACCAGGAGGGTCACCAGGCAACGGCGGAGCAGCGGTGGAACAACTGGGTGCCACAGGGGTAAGCGGACTGGACGGAGCCGCTGAGGAGTGTGCAGGAGACATGGACTCAGACGGAACGGAGGAGGACAAGGCAGGAGACGTAGGAGCTCCGAGCGAGCTGGATGACACGGAAGGAGAAGGGGAAGGAGTCACAGTGCCAGACGACGAAGGCCGCTCCGAGGGTGGAGGCTACGAGGAAGGGACCGCAACAGGGACTGCAGGGGCAACGGGAGCCGCAGGCCCGACTTCCCCCCGCAACCGAGAGAGCGGTAGCAGGGAGGCTGCCGTAGAGTGACCACTGAGGTCACGGAGAAAGACAGACTCGAAGAAAAGAGCATCGCGGGACTCAATGACTCACTGGCGCTCCTGGTCCCAGAAGCGCCAGGCTTTGGACTGGGCAGACACGCCCAAGAAAGGGCAGAGTCGCCCACGCGGGGAGAGTTTGCCGTCACGAAGGTCCTCAGGGAGCCAGACCGACGCAATGCTACCCCAGACGCGAGCGAGGCGCAGGTCAGCACGGGACCCGTACCAACGCTCAAAAGGTGTGACTTAGCGGGGAAGGGGCCCGTGTGGGACCCGATTCCACACCCAGGTCATGTAACTCATGGCCTCAAAGGCGAAGAGAGGAGGAAGACCGGACTCAGACAGAAGGGTACGGACGCCATCGGCAAGAGTCCGGTTCCAACGCTCAGAGACTCCGTTTTGTTGGGGTGTGTAGGGAGCAGAAGTCTCCAGACACACCCCTTGAGACTCAAGGAACCGGGCGGTGGGACCAAGGAACTCACCGTCGCGGTCGCTGCGGAAGACACGGAGGGAGCGCTGACAAGACCGTTCAGCCTGGCGGAGCCAGGACTCAAGGACAGCAGGGACATCACTCTTCTGGCGAAGAGCGAAGACCCAGCGATAGCGGGAAAAATCATCAGTGAGGCACAACACATAACGCCCAACACCCCCAAGAAGGTCATGGGAGAGAGGACCCATGACATCAGCGTGCACAATAGCAAGAGGGTGGGAGGACCGGGAGTCAGAGGAAGCAAAGGGAGAACGATGCATTTTCCCTTGGGCGCAGTCGAGACAGTCAGAGGGACAAGGCGAGGGAAAGGTAGAGGGTGACAGACCAACAGCAGGTTGGAGACGGAGCATGCTGGAGATGGCATCAGTGTGAACATGGCCAAGACGACGATGCAAGAGTTGGATATCGGCGGGGGAGAGAGATGGCGCAACGTGTGCAAGAGAGGAGCCAATAGAGTGGGAAGCGGGGGCAATGAGGGGCACACGGTAGAGTTCATCACACTTAACCCCCCACAGGAAGATGCGACCAGTGGAACGAATGCAGACAGTGCCAACACCCCGACTGGCTGAGAAGTCCATGCCCTGATTGTCAAGGGAGGGCACGGACAACAGGCTGAGCTCCAAGGAAGGCACATACAGCACGTCGGGCAGAAACAGCACGCCACCAGGACCAACAAAGCGAACAACGCCCACGCACTGGACAGGCAGCAACTGACCAGAACCAGTACGAACAAAACGGACAGAACCAGCGGGACCCAACGAGACGAACGCTGAACGAACAGAGGTCATGTGGTGGGTGGCCCCGGAGTCGAGAACCCAGAAGCCACCGGAGACACCAACACCAGGAAGGACGCCACAAGTGGCAACAGTGCCAACAGATGGTGGAGCAGAGTCACAGACTGACAGGCAACGAGGAAGCACGACAGACTGCCAGTGCTCAACCCACGGAACAGATGCGGACGGGAACCCAAGAACATGACCGGGGGGGTCCCCACGAAGGACAGTGTCAGTGTGACAAGGGGGACCTCTGGCCAACGAAGACACACTCTCACCTCCCTGATCGCGGAGGTGAAGACGCTGGAGAAGAGACTGCTCCAGCTGGCGCTCGCCATCGACGGATGCTGCGGAAGATGGAGGAGACTGCCGCGAGGGAGGTGCGAACCACGGAGGTGGGACGTACGCCGAAGAAGGGGGCCCAGCAAACGCGGGCGTTCCGTAGAACGGTGGCCAACCCCATGGGTATGGGATGGGGGGTGGAGCTGTGGAGACGCCTGCGGTGGAGTAGACCAGGGCTGAGGTGGAGCCGACAGGGTGAGGAAATGAAGAGGAGCTGGAGTTTGTGGCGGACAAAGAGGAAGAGCCGCCGGTGCGAGACCAGTGCGCACGCATAGAGCGGGCCAGGCGCAGATCATCAGGAGGCGCAGGGCACGTACGAGCAGAATGCTCAGAGGAACCACAGTTCCAGCACACAACCGCACCAGGGACACGGGATGGTGCAGTGTCCTTGCCCTTCCCTTTGCCCTTCCCCTTGCCCTTGCCACGCCCGCGCCCCTGGGAGGCGAGAGCGGTGGCCGTAGATGCCGAGGAAGAAGAGGACGTGGAGGAGGCGGCGGCAGCCGAGGAAGTGGCAGGAGAGGAAGCGGTGGTGGCTGCAGCAACTCCGGCAATTGCAGCACGGTGTAGACGTTTGTTCTGAAGGCTGGTCCACCAAGCGGCGAGTCGATCAGCCACAAAGTCCCAGAGAGCACCAATGCCCGGTGGGGAATCAGGAGGAACGGGCTGAGAGGCGAGACTCAGCAGCTCGTCAGATTTGACGTCGCGGAGGAGGTCGGACAGCTCGGGAATCAAGCCGTTGACCATGGTGTGGACAGCAGCAAGCTGGCCTGGCGCGGCTTTGTCGAGCTCACGAAGGAGCTTGAGCCCGCGTGCCCAGTAGGCATCAGCCGACTCGTCAGCACGCATGATGAGCGTGTTGAACTGCACAATGAGGGCACTTTGTGCTGCCTGACCAATGATTGTGGTGCGGCGGCGAAGCATGGTGTAGGCACCAACAGGATCAGCGAGACGCTGTACGGCGGGGTCGGCATTGTAGGTACCGACCTCGTCGACAAGCGTCTCTGGTACAGCAGCAATGAGGGCACGGACAGCGCGGGCAGACTCAGCAGCAACAGGCGTAAAAGGTGCGACAGCTGGGAAGAAGTATTCCCACAGACGCTCCCCCTGGGCCCAGGCGCTGAAGCGGGTTTCCCAGGAGGAGAAGACGAGGCCGGCGGACAGGACAGGCGGCTGCGAGAAGAAATCATGCTGGCGCATGACAGAGGTGGGATGAGCAGCGGAAGGAGTGACAGCAGTGTTGCCGGCAGCGGTGCTAGAAGCAGAGGGTGTGGAGGAAGCAGCCGCAGTGGTGCTGGCACTAGCAGAAGCGGTGGGGACGGACGCTGCAGGGAGGCGCTTAAGCACAATTGCTGCAACCTCGTCAGCAAAGGCGGCGCGATTATCATCGGCAAGCTTGAGGCGGTCCTCAGCCTCACGCTGCGCCTCAAGAGCGAGGCGCAACTGGCGCTGCAGGTCAGCTATGACTGATTCGTCGTCACTCGGTATGGTGACGACGACGAGGTCCTGCCGGACAGATTTCGGCAGAGTTTCCCCTGCCCCAGTGGGCGTGGGAAAACCGGACGTGCCCAAGGCACAAGAGATGTGTGCTGCAGGACAGCCCGACCCCAATCAGACAAGCAACAAGATCCCGCAAGAGAAGAAAAGAGGCAAGGAGACAGAGCAGTAGCCGAAGACTCTCACAAAGCAGAAGGAGGTGGAGGCACGCACAACAAGGCAAGGAGTGATGGGACAGCAGCTGCAACTGCAGCTGAGACAACGGAGACAGTGGATGTGATGGGGATCACCAGAGCAAGCGCTCCGGTGGTGAGGACGGCTCCAAGAGTGGTGAAGGCTGCAACGATGGAGATGGCGGCTGTGACGACTCTGGTGATGGTCGAGGGAGCAGATGAGGCAGTTGCAACAGCACCAGAGGTGGAGGTACGAATGGAAGAAGCGGCTGCAGACACGGCAGACGCAGCGGAGGCAGTCGCGGAGGCAATAGCAGAAGCGGCTGCAGCAACCTGAGTGAAGATGTCTGCAGCTGCGGCAGCCATAGGACCGGCGACAACGGCGGCTTCGGTGTATGACTCAGCAGCGCGTCCTACCGAGGTCGAGGCGGAGGCGCGAGAAGCTCGGGCAGCGGCAGCTAGGGTGGCGGCGGTTGCTGCTGCAGCGTCGACTACTGCAAGGGCCGTACGCGTAACCCTTGTGGCCACAGCAACAACGTCGTGACCTAGGACAGAGGACACGCGAGCAGCTGCGGCGTCCACCCCAGCGCTAACGTGCGGGTGCTCGACCCCCCCAGGAGAATGGGAAAGAGGGGAGCTTACCGGTATGGAGGGTCGCCTTTGCTGTGATGGTGGGGTTGTCTCGACAGAGGCGGCGTCACAGTGGCGTTGCCGCACCGAGCTCTCCACTGAGGAGCCACCGAGGTCCTCCCAGTGCGCCAGCATGACGGCTGTCACCACCAGACGGTGGTGATGAGACCGCTACAAGGCTGTAGTGCCGCTTGCTGCTGTCCCCCCCCCCCTTTTGTGCGGCTACCGCGGTGGAGATTCTGCTGTTGCTGCTGCTGCTACTGCTGCTGCTGTTGCTGATGTTGCTGCTGTCGCGGCTGTCGTGCTGTAGCCGCCGTGCTGCGTGCTGCTGCTGTCGCGTGACAGCAGTCGTGCTGCTGCCGCTGTAGATGTCAGTGCACCTGTCTGCTGTCGTGCTGCTGCTGCTGCAGATGTGCTGCAGCCGATGTGCTGCTACTGCTGCTGCTGTCGACGTGCTGCTGCTGCTGCTGCTGCTACTGCCGACGTGCTGCTGCTACTGCTGCTGATGCTGCTGCTGCTACTGCTGCCGACGTGCTGCTGCTGCTGCTGCTGATGCTGCTGCTGCTGCTGTTGCCGCGGCTGTCGTGCTGTAGCCGCCGTGCTGCGTGCGGAACTGCTGAACTGCTGAACTGCTGAGCTGCTGAACTGCTCAGCAGCTGTACTGCTGAGCAGCTGCTGCTTTTGCTACTCACGTTGCTACTGAGCTGCTACTTCTGCTGCTCACGTTGTTGCTGGGCTGTTGCTTCTGCTGAACTACTGAACTGCTGAGCTGTTGAACCGCTCAGCAGCTGAACTGCTGAGCTACTGCTTCTGCTGCTAATGTACTGCAGCTGCTGCTGCTCAGAATGCAGGTGTTGTAGGCTGCTTCACAGAGTTGTCTCGGAGGAGCCGTCAGAGGAGGCGGTGCTGGCAGCCTCCTAGCACGTCTTAGCTTAGACGGCTACAAGGCCGTCTAAGAGGGCAGGTTCACGTTGCTGCTGCCGTCGTGCTGACGGTGGGCAGTGCTGAGTGAGAGGGTGGCAGACGAGAGCGTGTCCCCTCACCCCCCCTTTCTTGTTTCCTGCTGCAAGAGGCAGGTCGTCGCCGAGAGGGGCAACGTTCTTTTCTCGTGGTCAGCGACGGGCGACGTGAGTAGAATGAGAGAGAGAGGTGGAGGTGAGAGCAAGAAAAGGCTCTCTGACTTCGGGCCACAGTGGAGTGGGTGCGAGACGCCAAGAGAGGTTGTCGCTCCACAGGCCGTGGATCTACGGACGTCAGGTCGATCTGATGTCCGTCTCTCATGCACTGCTCTGATACCAGTGGGTAAGGGAAGAAGAGACAGGAACACTGTGGAGCAAGCACCAAGACGGCGGCATGGTGTATGGAGACCACGAGCCACAGAGTTCTCTCGAAGTACAATGAGAGTTCAGAACTGACGAAGTAACAAGCAACAGAGTTGTTACGGGGAGGGGAGAGCGAGCGAGCGAGCAGCGAGCTCGATCTCGCTCGCCACCCTCGAACCTGGGGGATTCGATCCAACCTACCCACAAGACAATTTTCTACTAGAGTGTAGGTGTGCCAAGCAGATATCTGGCTAGTGGGCGAACCCGATTATTCTCATGGCCAACTGTGCTTGAATGCATGTGAGAAATGCAAATGTGGCTGGCAAGCTCAGATTGAGCCTCTTCATGGTTGATCTTCCCAACTTCTGGTCATGACGAGTCCGTTGGCAAAGTCATCTCTCTCTGGTCAGTCACCTGCATCAGTGATGTGAGTGTGCAACGAGGCCAGAGGTCACCGTGTGATAATGACATGAATCCAACACAGGGTCCGCATCAGGGATCTGCACGGGCATGGACACGGCCGAGTGGTCAGAGTAAACTGTACAGCTCGACGAGAACGTCACAAATCACAACACACACAACTTTGAGAAATCTTTAACGTGAAATGCAATTGCATAAAGCTCACTAAAATGGCAAATGCTCATACACTTTTAGCACGATGTGTGGATCTGCATGATTGTTGGATGTTGTTTGCTTTGGTTAGTTGCATATTGCTAATCGTGCTTGGGTCGTGTCGTTGCATCTTCCCAACATTAGTTGTTCACGCAGTGATGTTGAAGCCAGCTCGACTTAGGAGGTGTTGGTGATCACGCCTCATGCACTACATATGGCATGGGTCTCAGCCCATATGGCAACCCAAGTTCTTGCTTCACCCAATGCCTTGTTTCTCAGTCACGATTTTTTAAGTGAGCTTGTTACATCACTCACACCCAGTACTCTCTCACTCCATCAGTCAGCATTGATGTCATACCTGCATTCGTACTGCATATATGCACGTTTCTTAGTACTCACAGATTCGCCGTCATTTTTTTCCAAGTGGTAGTTAGGAAGCATGCTCTAACCTGAGGTCTACACAGTCATGCCGCCGCTGAATGTCATTCCCATGATATGGTTCTGATGTGTAGAACCATGTTCAATTTCCTAAGGTTCTCCCCCTCTAATCTCTTACCAACTCACCAGCTGTGTACAGCGGAGGTATTTCCTCCAGAGACTTGTTCTAGAGCAATGTATGGCCGTCCCTTCCAACCTAAGACCCTAAAAGAGCAGAAGCTGTCATCAGAAATCAACCACCATGTAACCCTGCCGTGCCCAGCAAAGATCAGGACAGTCTCGAGAGCACAAGGACAATATGACTCTTTAGCATGCTGTGCCATGTGCAACATATCTAGCACGAACAGATCCAACCAGAAGAGGCAAACGGACCAGGTGCCACAACTGCTGAAGATGTCCACATACTCTCAGGGGAAAAGGTTCTGCCAAGCTTGATGAACATGGTAGTTCAACCCATGAAGCAGTTCAACCCCCAACTGACCCGTGGCCCCTCGGTGGACTGTCAGGTTCTAACCCACGAAGGTGCACAGCCAGCACTTGTGCTCAACCGGGGGCGAGGGCGAGCGTCAACCACAACTTTTGCACTTGTTAGAAAAAGGGGCAGCATCTTGACCTGGCTGTGGTCCACACCGGTGCAACTTTGCATTTGTGCATCTGTGGAGTTCCCACCAACGAGAACCTGAACGTGACTGGCCCATGCAAAGCCCAGCTCCGTGGTTCCCACAGCTCTCGCACATTGTACTAGGGACCAGGACCACATTGGGGCAATGTAATGGCCGCAAGAGGCAGACGAGCATCACAGTGCAGGGCAGCAAAGGCCCCCACG
>SZWC01000304.1:1373-25272 GCA_023375785.1 Penium margaritaceum | reverse complement strand
AGAGAAACTGCTAGGAAGCTTCCTAACCTTGCTGCTGCTGACGTGGCGACACTGTCCAGTCAGCTGACGCACTAGCAAGCAGGCAGGTGCAAGAAACAGCAAGGGTCAGGCTAGGGAGACGCGCAAAGTCTCATAACCTTCAATAGCTTAGTAAATGCAGAGAGAGAGATAACAAATGACAAGTCCACAGCATAAATACCTGCCGCGGCGCACGACAGGTGTCGCACGCGACAGTGCAAGGTCTGTCCTAAAACCGGCCCAAAAACACTATTTTGGCCGTAACTCTGCGCAGACAAATCAGAACGCTACGCCGTCTGAACCTAGAGATGCAGAATCTCAAGCCGGACGCTACGACTGGTCACACGCACAAGTCCGGCACCGATCGGTGGACAGGAAATACAAAACATGCAAATCGGGCTCAAGAGCCAGTCCACCGAGAAAACTCTAGCGTCCGCAGAAAAACCGCAAAGCACCCCGGCAAGCACCCAGGGCGTCGTGGAAGCTCTCTGGTAGCTGCTGGTGGATGGAGCCACCACTCGTCGGTGCTCCGGTGCCAGCTGTGTCCGCATCAAGGATAGACTGCAGAAAACCTGCAGGAGGTCCGAGACAGCATCCACGATGCTGGGGCAGTCGTCAGTCAGCTCCGAGTGGGTGGTCCACCACCTGCCGACGCGTCGGTGTCTCCGGGGTCCGCATCCGGGATCATGTCGTCGCGCTCTCCTGTAGCGCTCCTCTCCTTGCCGTCGCTCGTGACAGGTGGAAGCCACACACACCAACACCGCTACCCCGGGGCCCAGCAAGTGCTGGCACAAAAACAAAACCCTAAACACCTAATGCAATCATGGGTGTGGTTTGATTACGGTTTGAATGCTAAAACTAGAAGGGTCTGTGTGTGAGGGGGGGCGGGGGGGGGGAAGGAGAGTTTCTGGTGGATTTTGAAAACGAACGTTTTTGCTCGATCTCGATCGAGCAATTACCCTTTTTTTTCAACACGCAACCCCTTGGTTTGATGTAGGGTTTATGTTTTGTGCGAGCTCTGCCCACGCAAAACATAGAAAACCCTAAATCAAACCAGGGGGTTGCGTGCCGGAAAAAAAAAAAAAACAAACACGTCATCGCTCGATTGCGATTCTTGCATCAGAGCGAGAATCGCGGGGGGGGTGGACATGCCCCACCTCGCTTCGCTCAATCAGCGGCGCATGTTGCTAATCAAGCGAGGTGAAGCGAGTGGGTAGGGGAGTCCAAATTGTTAAGTCGCTGGACAGGGTGTAGGGAACCGCTAGTAGTGAAGGAATAAGGAATGTAAAGAGGAACAAGAGGGGATGCTCGAGAGAACAAGAGCGTGGCAAAGAGACGGCAAGAAGCGTCGGCAAAAAGTCGCAAGGTCACGCAGTCACAAGAGAGTGAAGTGATCCCCGTCGAGGAGGGAGCCAAGAGCGAGCGGGCGGCGAGCTCGCTCTCGCTCGTGGTCTCACCTTTACCACGCGGGTGTCGAACCTGTTTCTCTCCCCCCCCCCCTCAAATCTTATTTTCCTCTTGTGTTTGCTTATCTCACTACACACCACAATTTCCCATCCAAGGAGCCAAACCCGGGAGACCAAGTTAGGAGAAGTCAATCAGCACCATGTAGTTGTGGGCATGAACGACGCCGGTGTCACCATGGCCAACGACCATAGCTTAGTGATGACGAACGTGCCGGGAGCATGCTCCCCCTCTCTCAGTCACCTGCATCAATGGCAAGTGGGGTGTGCAACGAGGCCAGAGGTCGCAGCGTGTACTTCACACAAAACCAACACTCCCCCATGACCCACAGCCGACACACACAACATATCCACACGATCGTCACAAGATGTGACAAGCACAACTGTACATGGACACGCACAGGGGCAACAACTCAACTTGGAGCACCACGAGAGCACAAGAAGCCAACGGCATGGATTGCAACCTTGAAGACCTTGCTGCTGAGCGCCTTTGTAAGGAAGTCAGCCCTCTGCTGTCGAGTGTCAACCCAGACGATCTCGACATCACCTACAGCCACTCTCTCGCGCACAAAATGATACTCAACATTGATATGCTTTATGCGAGTGTGATGCATGCCGCCATGCTCAGCAATGGCCTTGGTGCTTTGATTGTCGCAGCTCAAAGTGATGCAGCGGATGGCTACACGCAGCTGCTGGAACAGTCGACAAAGCCAAATGCTCTCACAAGTGCCCGTCCCAAGTGCAACATACTCAGCATCACTAGAACTGTGAGCAACACAGTCCTGCTTGCCACTCTTCCATGACACTGTTGTGATGTGAGCTATTTCCGTCCGTTTGTACAGCTTACTGTGACCACTCGGCCGTGTCCATGCTCGTGCACATCCCTGATGCGGACCCAGCTGGCACCGGAGCACTGATGGTTGGTGGATTCACCTGCCAGCAGCCACCAGGCGGCTGCCATGACGTCCTGGGTGCTTGCTGGGGTACTCTGCAGTTTTTCTGCAGACGCTAGAGTTTTCTCGGTGGACAGGCTCTTGAGGCCGATTTACATGTCTTGCATTGTCCTTCCACAGATTGATGCCGGACTTTTGCGTGTGACTAGTCATAGCATCCGGCTCAAGATTCTGCACATCTAGGTTCAGACGACGTAGCATTCTGACATGTGTGCGCAGAGTTACGGCCAAAACAGTGGTTTTGGGCCGGTTTTAGGACAGCTCTTGGACCGCCGCGTGCGACACCCGCTGTGCGCCGCGGCAGGTATTTATGCCATGGACCTGTCATTTGTTATCTCTCTCTACAAATGCTTATGAAGCATTCAGACACTTTGCCTTGTGTCCCCTAGCCAAACCCTTGCCGTTACGTGCACGACTTGTGACTGTCGTCACCGTCTGATTAGGCACTGACGCCTGGTCAACGGGAGTGNTGTCATTTGTTATCTCTCTCTGCAAATGCTTATGAAGCATTCAGACACTTTGCCTTGTGTCCCCTAGCCAAACCCTTGCCGTTGCGTGCACGACTTGTGACTGTCGTCACCATCTGATTAGGCACTAGCGCCTGGTCAACGGGAGTGTGGCTAGGAAGCTTCTATGCATCTTCTTATGGTATCAGAGCAACAAGCCAGAGCTTGTTGTGCTGCACAGCAGAGATGCAGCAATCGCAGCAGTAGTGAGCAGCAGCAGCGGCAACAGTACACAGCAGCAGCGACAGGTCCTGGGAGGACCCACCAACCTGCGCTATTGCGAGGCGTAGGCCGCAACACCTGCATGACGGAGGAGTCGTGCAGGAGGGGTGCAGCAGTGTAGCAGCACGCCAGCGCAGCAGCGCCATAGCAGCTGTCCAGTAGCGCAGCAACAGTGCTGGCAGTTTTGACCACAGCAGCAGCAGGAGCAGCAACATCAGCGGCGGCATCAGAAACATTAGCAACAGTAGCCGCCAAAGTGGCTCGAGGCCGTTGCCGTCAAGCTTGATGGCAGCAGCAGCAGCAACAACAACAGCAGCGTGCGCCACCACTGTCCCTGTCCGTGCAACTTCCTAGAAGCCGCACGGATGTGGAGGAGCCGTAGACGAAAATCGCGTCAGCCACCACCTCCCCGTCGGCACGAGCTTGCCCTGGCTTCAAACGAACGCCGTTTTCAGCGTTTGAGGGTGCGTTGGAACGCTCTTCTCTCAAGCTCTCCAGAGCTACTATTCACGCTCAGTTTCGTGCTCTGTCGCCACCAGCAAAGACTGAAGTGCAACGTAGATTTGTTTTCTGCTGAAATTCGGGCAGAACAGGGAAAAGTAACGTTTTGCCACTTTTTCCAACTTTTTGCGACCAGAAACTTCACCACCATGTTCAGCATATTCAGGAGCCTGTGTGGTCCAAATTTTGCTTGATTTGGACAACCTTGAATTTTTAGTGCTGAAACTTTTTAATTTCAGCACTAAGCCAATTTTTTGGCCGGACAGTCAAAAATTGCCAGCGTGTCAAATCTTCGAGAATCGCTGTCAGTTTCTTGTTTGGAGCATTTTCGACGCTCGGCCCCATACTGAGCACCGCGATGGCACGGGTCCGTCACAAGGACAAAGGACCCGCTGATCCCTCTTCCTCCTCTTCGGGCGTTGTGAGCCCGCGGTCGCAGTCCCACATGATAGATGAGCTTCGTCGGTCGCAGGACAAGATGCGCCAGCAGCAGCAGAGGCAGTCCAACGCATTGTAGGAGATCACGGCATTACTGCGGGGTCGTTCGATGGCTTCACAGCAGCCACCTGGAGAGTCTACTGGAGCTGCACCATCCGCTCAGCAGTCTACACCCTACACAGTGCGGCGGTCTCAGCATCGATCATCAAAGGTGGACACCTGGGACGAGGAGGAGATTTAGGATGACTCACGCGAGCACGAGATTGGTGTGCTTGAGGAGAGCATCCGTGAGTTACGTCCGGGATCACAGCCTCCCACTCCACCACCTTCTCGCCGTCAGGATCAGACACGTCGTTCAGCAGCGTTCACCATTGGTGGTGTTTCCCTCACTGGTGGGCTCCCCATACCCCGCCCACCATCTCCTGAGCCTGAGGTGGCCCTCCCCACGGAGCGGCGACCGAAGGACTTTGAGACACCTCCACCCCGTTACGATAGTGACGAGGGCTTCGATTGCTGGGAAACCCTGTTTCAGGTGTGGGCCGGTTCTGAGGGTGTCTGGCCGTACTACCACAGCCAGTACCAGACCTGAGACGCTCACCAGGCCCAGACAGCAGCAAGAGCGATGCGGGGTCTCCTCTACGCCATGCCACGGGAGACTGTGATCGACTTCCGTCCTTTCCTCGGTCAGACCGGGACCGGGATTGGAGCACATACGCGTCAGGGCTGGGAGCTGGCCCTGACACTTCTCGTTGCGGAGACCCATGCCACGAGGGCGGCCCGACTACGTGAGTTTCACTCCCTCCGCCAGGGCCCCACAGAGCTCGCAGCTCACTACTCGAGGCGCGCGATGCGCCTGTACACGCGCCTTGGGACCGGTGGCAAGACGCAGTTGTGGGCGCTCGACACCATCATGATGGGAGCGCATTTGGACCACGTGAAGCTCTTTACGGGCTTCGATTGTGTTGCTCTCTCTGAGCTGTCAGAGTCACTATAGCTGCTTCCTTGGGCCCATCGCTACTTCATCCAGGCCACATCGGCTCATGAGGCTGCCGTCGCTCATCAGCAGAGTCCACTGGTTGCAGTAGTGACTGCGACGCCTCCTACGCCTCTGTCCCTGCTCACCAGCCCACCTCGACCGCCTCCTCCTCCTCCTCCTCTACTCCGAGCACCCACACTTAGGGCGATGCAGCGGCCGCACAGGGAAAGAAGGGGAAGAAGCGACGCGGAAAGGAACGACAGCAGCAGCAGCAGTAGCCGGCGAGTGGTGGTAGTGGACGTTCTTTCCATTGCTACAACTGTGGAGGCGCTCACCGCTACACAGAGTGTGAGCAGCCACTTGACTGGACTCGGATCATGCGCGGCCTCCAGGCGGCGCACGCACAGTGGACTTCCTCGAGTGACAGACGGACTGGGCGCGCCGCGACCACGAGTGCTGCAGACGCACCCGTTTCATCAGGCGGTAGTAGTGAGGTGGACCCTCGGGATCGCACGATCGCAGAGCTTCGTCAGCTGCTGGCGCTTCGTACTCAGGGAGGTGCGAGTGTGTTGTCACAGCCGAGTGGTCCCGACACAACTTGTCTTACTACGTCTATTGCTCGTGATGATGCTTGTGGTGGAGCTATGGAGGCTTGCGATGAGGATGGACCTGACAGTATCGACTGGCTTGCCGAGTCACAGATCCGTGTTGTCCGTCGTTGTTCCGAGTCCTCTGCTGAGTGCCCAACAGAGGCAGTGTGTTCTGTGGCACGTTGCTTAGTGTCAACGACTGGTTGTGAGCCGAGTGGCACCTAGATTATTGACTCTGGGGCCACTCATCACATGACCTGTCGTTGTAGTGACTTTGTTGTACTGGGTCTCATTACGTCTATTTGATCTGTTCGCACAGGGTCTGGTCAGTCTTTGCCTGTACAAGGAGTTGGGGTTGTGCGGTTCGATGGTTCGTCTGGCCCCTAGTACATTTTTTATGTACTCTTTGTCCCCGCTCTTGAGCTCAGCCTGCACTCTGTTCGTGCATGCACCAGGATGGGCCTCACTGTTGAGCACTCTGCTGACTCTGCCACAGTGACTGCTCTTGACACACGTACCGTTGTGCTTCGTGCCTCTATTGTTGATGACCTGTATCGTATGTCTCATTGCACTCCCTCTGCTTCTCCTTCCCCTCCCCCTTCTGCGCGAGTGTTTGTCACTGGTGTTCTCTCCTCGGAACACCAGCGCTTGTTACACCGTCGCCTCTGCCATGTGAGCTCGGACATTGTGTCCAAGCTCATTCGTACTCAGCGAGCCCTCGATCTTGACGCAGCTTCTTTTGAGAAGCCACCCAAGACCGACTGTCTTTTTTGCGCCCAGGGTAAGATGCATCGCTGCTCTTACCCTGACTCCTCCTCCCGGGCACTGCGCCCACTTGAGTTGGTTCACTCGGACCTTCTCGCCCCTCTCCCAGTCGAGTCCCTCTCTGATCGGGGTCGATACGCTCTCACTCTGACTGATGACTTCACGCAGATGGTGGGTCTACAGCATGCGCCACGAGAGCGATGGCGCATTGGCAGTCCGCCTGTGGCTTGTGATGGCTGAGCGTCAGTCTCGTCACACTCTGCACACATTCCGTTCAGATCGTGGTGGCGAGTTCTTTGGCGAGATGGATTCCTACTTTGCCGAGCACCGTATCTTTCACTAGCTCTCTGCCCCTGCTACACCATAGCAAAACGGTGTGTCTGAGCATTGGAACCGCACCATGGAGGATGCGGTTTGCGCTATGCGGTCTGAGTGCTTTCTACCGGAGTCCTTTGCCTTTGAGGGCTTCTCCTACATGACGTGGGTCTGGAACCGCTTGCCGCATGGTCCGCTTCCAGACCATGTCACGCCGTATGAGCTGTGGTCCGGCCATCGCGCTGATCTCCGTCTCGCTCGCGTTTGGGGGTCTCTCGCTTGTGTCTGGTACACCGAGGACCAGTAGGGTTCTAAGGTCTCACCTCGGGGACGCATGTGTGCCTTCCTCGGCATCTCTCCCCGGTCGAAGGCCTGGTGGTTTTGGGACCCTGCTCGCCATCGCATTGTTGAGTCTCGAGATGCTCTCTTCTTTGAGACTCTCACCTACGGCGACTTGTCCAGCATTCTGTCGCTGGCCGCCGACCATGTTCCTACCTGTGTGGCTTCCCGGTAGATGGGGGAGACTAGTCCTACGGATGGGTCCGGCCGGGCTTCCTCACCTGCTGACCGGTCTCCGGCTGTTGACGATCCGGCCATCGTGGCTGTGGGTCCAGTAGCCTCATCTGTACTGTCTGACACACCTGATCCTGTGCCACTTCCTTGTTCCATACCAGATCCCGTGTGGGCTCCAGTTCCCTCTGACACACCTGATCCCGTACGAGCGTCAGTTCCCTCTGGCACACCTGACCCTGTGTCAGTGTCAGACCCTTCTGGCACACCCGATCCTGTACTGGTACCACTGCCGGTCCCCTCTGGTACACCTGACCCCTTACCAGTGTCAGTCCCCTCCATCACACCCACTCCCGTGCATCCACCCATGCCTCCTACGACTCTGGCACAACAGCCTTCCCCGCAGCCTGAGGCGAGCACTGCGTCGAGGTACTCCCGCGAGCCTGGCGGTCGCCTACGACCATTGCCCTCTAGAGCTCAGCGGACTGCTGACCCTGTGTCCAGACGACCGACTCGTAGTGTTCAAAGTGGCGAGCCCGGCACGAAGGCCCTTGGCCTGAGTGTCTAGGCAGATTACACTGAGATTCACCCAGCATGTCATGTCGGCCACAAGTTGGTCTCTCGAGAGTTCTTGGTCGCTTGCGACACCGCAGCTGACCTTGTCACGGTCAGACCGAGTCCGCAGGCATGTGTCTTAGCCAACCGGAGCGCTCCCTCGATGATACCTGATCCAGGCACGTTGAAGGAGGCACTCTCATCTCACGATGCAGACCTGTGGCGTGCTGCTTGTGAGGATGATCTGAGAGCCATCCGTGAGCACGGTGTCTACGAGTTTGTCGACCTCCCGCCTGGGCGGAGGGCTGTACAGGCCAAGTGGGTCTTTCGCAAGAAGGTGAGGCCTGATGGCACACTTGATCGCTACAAGGCTCGCTTGATGGCCAAGGGGTTCTCGCAGATTGAGGGAGTGGATTTCACTAACACCTTTACACCGGTTGGCCGCATGACCACGGCTCGCGCTCTGTTCGAGGTTGTTTCTCACCATGACTGGGAGCTACACCAAATGGACGTGAACAACGCGTTCTTCCATGGCACCTTAGAGGAGGAGATCTACATGGTCCAGCCACCTGGGTTCGAGTTCGGTGACAAGGTCTGGCGCTTGCGCAAGGCCTTGTACGGCCTGAAACAGTCACCCAGGTGCTGGAACTTGGAGATCACTAGTACACTGACACGTGCCAATTACGTACAGAGTGACGCTGACCCGTCCCTCTTTCTCAGACGGACAGCTGACAGCTTCACTGCCATCCTGGTCTACGTGGACGACCTCTTGATTGCGTCTCCTTCTATGGAGGCCGTGAAGGAGGCCAAGGTAGCTCTCCAGGCTGCCTACAGGATGAAGGACCTTGGTCCTGCAGCTGTGTTTCTCAGAATGGAGATCGTGCGTGATCGCCAGCAACGGACACTCTTGTTACACCAGGCACGTTACGCCCATGTTGTGGGGGAGCGGTTTGCTGACCTCTTGGGTGTAGTTCCTACAGCCTCCACCCCCATCACACCTGACGGGCAGGATGTTCTGAAGGTGGATGATCCCGTAGACCTGGGGGAGACAGTGGACGTGACCCTGTACTTGCGCTTGATCGGCTCCTTGATGTACTTGGCCACTACCACACGACCCGACATTACCTTTACCGTCAACCTCCTTGCACAGTTTTCACAGTGTCCTCGGGCGAGAGCCCTTCATACTGTTGTGCGAGTGGTGCGGTACATGGTGTCTACACCGTATCTCGGACTCTGTTTTTGACGACAGTGTTCGTTAGTAGTCGACGGCTACACAGACAACGACTGGGCGTGGAGTCCTGATGGGCGCAGCCGGACAGGCTATGTATTCCTGCTTGGTGGCACCGCTGTGTAGTGGTGCAGTGGCAAGCAGGGTTGTATCGTACGTAGCTCGTCAGAGGCTGAGTATGTTGCTCTGGGGGCTGGGGCTGCTGAGGCGGTGTGGCTGCATCGTCTGTTTTGTGAGTTGCGTCAGTCTGTGGCCTGCATTGTTCTGCGCAGTGACAACCAGAGTGCTCTTGCCATCGCAGACAACTCTAGTGTGTTTCATGCACGCACGAAGCACATTGCTGTTGAGCATCACTTTGTGCGTGAACTTGTGGAGCGACAGGTGATCTCTGTCATCTGGGCTGGCACGGACGTGCAGCGGGCTGACTTCTTGAGCAAGGCGCTTGCGCGTGGAAAGTTCATGGTGGCCATTTCTTCTGTCGGGCTACGCCCCTTCCCTGACAGTGGCTGAGAGTGGGGTGTGTGAGCATGGACTGTTGTCATCTAGTTGTGCACATGTGTCAGTTCTGCACGCGTATGGACATGCGTACCATCGGGTCATGGGGGAGTGTTGTGATGTGAGCTGTTTCTGTCCGTTTGTACAACTTACTGTGACCATTCGGCCGTGTCCATGCTCGTGCAGATCCCTGATGCGGACCCAGCTGGCGCCGGAGCCCTGATGGTTGGTGGATTCACCCGCCAGCAGTCACTAGGCGGCTACCATAACGTCCCGGGTGCTTGCTGGGGTACTCTGCAGTTTTTCTACAGACGTAAGAGTTTTCTCGGTGGACAGGCTCTTGAGGCCGATTTGCATGTTTTGCATAGTCCTTCCACAGATTGATGCCGGACTTGTGCATGTGACCAGTCGTAGCGTCCGGCTAAAGATTTTGCACGTCTAGGTTTAGACGGTGTAGCATTCTGACATGTGTGCGCAGAGTTACGGCCAAAACAGTGGTTTTGGGCCGGTTTTAGGACAGCTCTTGGACCGCCGCGTGCGACACCCGCTGTGCGCCGCGGCAGGTATTTATGCCATGGACCTGTCATTTGTTATCTCTCTCTGCAAATGCTTATGAAGCATTCAGACACTTTGCCTTGTGTCCCCTAGCNCACAGATTGATGCCGGACTTTTGCGTGTGACTAGTCATAGCATCCGGCTCAAGATTCTGCACATCTAGGTTCAGACGACGTAGCATTCTGACATGTGTGCGCAGAGTTACGGCCAAAACAGTGGTTTTGGGCCGGTTTTAGGACAGCTCTTGGACCGCCGCGTGCGACACCCGCTGTGCGCCGCGGCAGGTATTTATGCCATGGACCTGTCATTTGTTATCTCTCTCTGCAAATGCTTATGAAGTATTCAGACACTTTGCCTTGTGTCCCCTAGCCAAACCCTTGCCGTTACGTGCATGACTTGTGACTGTCGTCACCGTCTGATGAGGCACTGACGACTGGTCAACGGGATTGTGGCTAGGAAGTTTCTATGCATCTTCTTAGACAATGCGGTACCACGAACAAGAAAGATGTAGCCAGTGCAACTGCGAGCATCAGCGTCATGAGCCCAGTCATTGTCTGTGTTTCTATCAATAACCACTGCCGGTTGTGCTCCATAGCAACGACCAGTGCGAGCCGTGGACAGGGCGTATTTGACGACACACAGCGTAGCCTCTAGATGTCGCACTCTCGGACATTGTGATAACTGTGCTAAGAAATTCACAACGAAAGCAGCATCCGCCCTGGTCGTTGTCGCCGAATACATGAGCGAGCCAATCGCGCGATGGTAGTCTGTCACGTTAACCGGCTCCTCTAGCTTTGACACATCCAGTGTCTTCAGTAGTCTCTGTCCTGCTGGGGTCATGGACGTGGTGTTGTTGTGTGTGTCATACACGGCTTACGGTAACCCCTCGGTTCATGTCCATTCACGTGCAGATCTTTGAGACTGACGACGGTGGCAGAAGACCGTCGGCCGGCAGCGACGGGCACCCAGAAGACTCTTGTATCTTTTAGATTTGTGTTGTGTAACAGCACATAGGTGTGCAGCCTATCAAGACATAGATCTCGTCGATGCGGCTGTTCTGGTTCAAACGGCTTGTCATTCTGACGTGTCTACAAGGAGTTATGATCAAAACTGTGTTTTTTCCACTGTCTTGTCCTGCTAGAAAATAGCGCCCTAGTGCACCCTGTGTGTGCACATCCACTAGGGTCGTGACACTATTTAGGCTGTTCAGGCCTCAGTTTTTATCTCTCTTTGCACAATTCAATATTTGCAGCTTCTGACACTTGTACTTGTGTCCCTAGCCAACCCCTTGCTGTTCTCACCTCCACCTGTGTGTGCTAGTGAGTTAGCTGGCCGGCTTGTACTGCCACGCCAGCAAGAGCAGTGCTAGGAAGCTGTCTCTCATGGTATCAAAGCCGCGAGCCAGTGCTTGTACAGTTGTGTAGCCGAGGCGCAACAACCACAGTAGCCATGAGCAACCGTAGACGTTGCCTGGAGTCGCAGCAACAGCAGTACCCACTGCCTTCGCGCGAGGTGCTGGGAGGACCCACCACCATTTCTACCGTTTTTGTAAGAACTCCGTACACGTTTCGCGGCCGTTCCGCGACAATGGAAGTCGCTCCGTGCAACATTCGCGGTGTTTCGCGGCGACGAGGTCTCCGCAGCAGATATGGCAACTGGCGGCCGCAATAGAACACGCCATCAGGTGTCGTGGTGGCACGCGGCGTTCCGGAGTGTACCTCCTCGCGGTGACAGTGCCGCGGCAGATTCGTGGTGCTCCGCAGATCCGCGACATTCCACCGCAGATCTGCGGCATTCCACCGCTTAAGCTCCGCGACGGTTCCAGAACACACCGGCGGTGATCCACCGAGTTCCGCGGTCGCACGTCTGGAGCAGTTCCGCGGCTGATCCGCGATCAGAACGTTCCACAACCACCGCGAAGCAGCCGCGGTAGCCATTCCGAGACCGTGTTTCGCGGCAGCGTTCTGTGGTAGTATTACGTGGTGGTGCTCTGCGGAAGTGTTACGCGGTGGTGCTCCGTGGAAGTGCTTCGCGACGGATTTGTTCCGCGGCGGTGTTACGCGACACCGCTCTACGGTGGTGTTCCGAGGCAGTGTTCCGTGGCGGCGTTCCACTGCAATGTTCCGCGGGAGTGTTCTGCGGCGGTGTTCCACACTACCCTCTCCACAACACAAAAAAAAGGAAGGAGAAAGAAAGCGGGGGAAGTAACCGGTCGTCATGCCGAAGCAAAATCCCGCTAGCGCCGCCACCGACGCAGCTGCCGATCGCAACTCCGTCAGCGGCCAACGTCGGGCTCCGCCATCGTCACCACTGCGGCTGCTGCAACAGCAGTAGCATCATCATCATCAGCAACAGCAGCTGCCGCAGCAGCAACAGCAGCTGCCGCAGCAACAATAGCAGCTGCCGCAGCAGCAGCAGCAGCAACAGCAATAGCAGTATCAACTGCAGTAGCAGTGGCAGCAGCAGCAACCGCAACAGCAATAACAGTAACCACAACAGCAGTAGCAGCAGCGCTCGCCGAGCCCGACGACATTGGCGTGCTAGGTGAGCGTGCTGGCTGACCAGCAAGCTGAGAGCCGCAATGCTTTGACGAAGCTGGTCGCTGAGTAGTAGGATCTGATAAGGGGCTTAGTTCCTCAACAGCAGTAGTCTTAATAGCAGCAGTAGCATTCGTCCGCTAACCCGAGCGAGGACCACCTCGCCCACGACAGTAATGCTGATAAGATCATGGAGAACCTCTCCGACTCTGGCGAGGAGAGCGAGGAAGAAATACTGCGAGCATCTTCATCCTCTTGGAGGCATGCCGCCGGGCGCGTAAGGCCAATGCCACCCTCCAAGGCATGAGCTCTAGCGCCGACGCTGGCCCGGGCTCATCTCGCTGCCCTCTAAGCTTTGAGGAGCTGGCTGTGCGGGCCCGCCTGGGTAAGGGGGCTACCTCCTCTATGCCCGGCCCCTCCGTGGCTTCAGCTGTCGGTCCGCCGACGGTCAAGCCACCCAAGTGGTTGGAGTCGGACTTGCCCGTCTTCCGGACTGGGAACAACTTCAAGTCCTGGGAACCACGCTTCCGCATGTGGGCCATGAGCGAGGGAGTCCTCGCCTACTACTTCACTCCATACCAGGCGTCTGACCCCGCCCAGACACAGATGGCGGTCCGCGTCGCTTCTGGCCTGATGAAGGCCGCCCCAGACTTCACCAAGGACTTCAGTCGGTTCCTTGGCGATTCGCTGACCGGCTCGGGAGCTGACCCCTGCGCTGCGTGGACACTGGCTGTCACTCTGTTTGAGGGTGCCACCTTGGCTCTGACGTCCCACCGCCTCGCCGACTTCAACTCCCTCTGCTAGACTGCTCAGGATTCTACAGTTGACTATTGGCACCGGGCGATGTAGCTGTACGAGGAGCTAGGAGACGATGCTCCTGTGTAGTACTCCGCCCTCCAGATCATCCTCTACGGCATGCACCCCGAATACACACGCGTCTTCAGCAACTTCGACCAGACTCTGCTTCGCGACGGGACCCCGCTGCGCTGGGCCACCCTCCACTTCCTTGAGGTCGCCGGCATGGACGCCACGAACCGCGTTTTCCATAGTACCGCTTCAGTTGCAGTTGCCACCGCATTTCCCTCCCCGCCGTTTACAGCAACAGCGACTCCAGCTCAGGGGAAGAAGGGTCGCAAATCGTCAGGTAGTGGTTCCAGCGGTAGGACCAACAGTGGCACCAACACCAGTAGTGTCAACCGTAGTAGCAGCAACGGGAGCGGCAGCAACAGTGGCGGCAGCAGCAGCAGCAGCGGTGGCAGCAGCGGCTCCGGAAACACGACGGGTCGCCGGCTCGTGTGCTTCAACTGTGGCGGTGACCATCGTTATCGGGACGGCACTAGCCTGACAGGCCGCCAGTTGGACTGGACCAAGGTCACCCGTGGACTACAGCAGGCGCATGAGGCGCGCATGCGCCAGACGTCCGGTGCGACTGCCCGCTCGGCCGCCACTACCGTAGGCGTCCCAAAGGAGTCCGTAGCCACACCAGGTTCCTCCATGGATCCTCGCGACCAAGCGCTTGCCGAACGCGACAGGATGATCGCCGAGTTGCAGCAGCTTCTCGCCCTGCGCTCATCTCAGGGAGGTGCGAGTGAGTTGACTGAGTCAAGGGGTCCTACTGCCTATGGACTGTCTGTGTCATTGCGTGATGACGTCTATGGTGGTCCCCATGCCCAGTCGTGTGTGCGTGACGGACCTGATGATGTGTCTTGGCCGCATGCTGCTCATGTATGCTCCACTGGTCGCCTTGTCGTGTCCCCCGCTGAGCGTCCTGTTGCCACCCCTTGTTCCGTCGTCGAGTGCCATGTTCCCCTTGTACGCGTGTCATCAACGCCACCTGGGTTGATAACTCTGGTGCCACCCATCACATGAATTGCCGCCGTGACGCCTTTGTCGTCTTACATCCTGTTGGCACTGTTCGCTCTGTTTGCACTATAGCTGGCCATGAGGTCCCTGTCCAGGGTGTTGGGGTTGTGCAGTTCACCGGGCCCGCTGGTCCCGTGTACATCTCCGACGTCCTCTTTGTCCCTGATTTGGAACTTAGTCTGCTGTCTGTCCGTGCTTGCACCAAGATGGGCCTGGGTGTCACGCATACAGCTGCCGATGCTCGTATCTTTGTGTGTGACACCAAGGAAACCGTCCTCAGTGGGACGGTCGTCGATGATCCGTATCATATCTCTGGGTCTACTACGAGTGCTCCCCCCCCTTTCCTCCGTCTCCTACTGCTCGTGTTTTCGTCGCTGGTGCTCTATCCCCCGAGCACCACCGTCTCTTGCATCGCCGCCTCTGTCATGTGTACCTTGGGGCTGTCGACAGGCTGATCTGCACTCAGCCTACTCTCGGTCTTGATGCTGTGTCCTTCGAGGTGCCGCCCACGACCGACTACGTGGCCTGTGCTGAAGGAAAAATACACCGCTTCACGTATCCTACGTCTGTCTCCAGGGCTCGTCGGCCCTTGGATCTTGTCCACTTTGACCTTATGGGTTCGCTCCCTATCAAGTTTCAGGATGACCGCGGTCGCTATGTCCTGACGTTGACTGATGGCTTCACGCGAATGCGTTGGGTCTACAGTCTACGTCAGAAGAGCGATGCCACCATCGCGGTCCGCATTTGGCTGGTCATGGCCGAGCGATAGTCTCCCCACCGCCTTCAGACCTTTCGCTCGGACCGCGGCGGCGAGTACCTCGGTGACATGGCCCGCTTCTTCACTAACCTTGGTGTCTTCCACAACCTCTCCGCTCCCGCCACCGCTCAGCAGAACGGTGTCTTAGAGTGCTAGAACCGCACCATGGAGGATGCGATCTGCGCCATGCGCGCCGACAGCGCCATGCCTGAGGCCTTTGCTTTCAAAGGCATGGCATACATGACCTAGGTCTGAAACCGCATTCCCCACGGCCCCCTCCCCAGTCATCGCACGCCCTACGAATTGTGGTGCGCGCGTCACGCGGATCTGCACCTGGCCCGTGTCTGGGGCTCCCTTACTTGCTTTTGGTTCACACCGGAGGAGCAGGGGAGCAAACTCACTCTGCGGGGCCGCATCTGTGCCTTTATCGGTATCCAAGGCCTAGCGGTTTTGGGACCCCGAGAGCCGCCGCATCGTGGAGTCCCGTGACGTTCTCTTCTTCGAGCATCTCACCTTTTGCAAACTCACCCGCATGCATAATCTGCGTGTTGCTCATGCCCTTGGATGTGTCGCACCCCGTAGTATGGGAGAGACTCCTGTCACGGTTGGCACAGTACCCTTGGCCAGTATGGTCACTCCGTCGCCGACATCCCAGTGGCTGTCCCCAGAGGCCGTGCCCACCGGCACCCCAAGCCCCGCCCCATCCGCGGCTCACTCCTCTGACCCTTCGCCCTCGCCCGTGTCCGTGTCTATGTCCGAGTCTGCCTTCGCCTCTGAGGCTCTGCCTGATCCAACGCCTGCTTCTACATCTGAGGATCAGCCTGATGTTGTGTCCGCGTCCGTGTCTACCTCTGCACCATCCCCGTCTCCGGCCACAGACGTTCCTACATCTATTGTGGGCCCATCCCCGGCTAGTGAGGCCATGCCAGCCTCAAGTGGCGCTCCTGCGGTGGAGTCCACACCGGCATGTGAGTTAGCAGCGCCCGCTGCTCTTGCCCCGTTAGAAACCTACACACCGGCACCCGGCGGACGTCTCCACCCTCGCCCCACGGGTAGCGTCATCAGCGGTGACCTGGGCACGAAGGCCCTCGGCCTAAGTGCTCGCGGCCTCGCTGAGGTTCACCCTGACTGTGTCATTGGTATGGCACTACTTGCTCATGTGCGCGGTCTCGCTCGAGATGCCGCTGAGTCCATGGTGACGGTCGACCCTCCCTCTGCGGCATACGCCCTTGCTACACGCAGTGCACCACTGTTGTCTCCTGATTCCACCTGTCTACCTCAGGCTTCGTCAGCCCCCGACGTTGAGCAGTGGCGCGCTGCCTGCCAAGCTGAGCTCGATACCATTCGAGAGCACGACGTCTTTGAGCTGGTGGACTTGTCGAAAAACCGTGAAGCCATCAAGGCCAAGTGGGTTCTCCGCAAGAAACTAAAACCAGACAGCACGGTGGAGCGCCACAAAGTACGCCTGGCAGCAAAAGGCTTCTCTCAGGTCCTGGCATGGATTACATCAAGACCTTTGCCCCTGTTGGCCAGATGATGACCACTCTCACGCTGCTAAGCCAGGCGGCACAGCACGACTGGGAACTCCATCAGATGGATATCAACAATGCTTTCCTGAACGCGAACCTTGAGGAGGTGATCTACATGGTCCAGCCACCCGGCTTTGGGGATGGTACCAGTCGCGTGTACTGGCTGTGGAAGGCCTTGTACGGCTTGAAACAGTCACCTTGCTGCTGGAATCAGGAGATCACCAGCACGTTGAGACGCGCTGGGTACGTTCAGAGTGATGCTCACCCATCCCTGTTCCTCTCATAGTCCCCAACACCGCTCACTTCCATCCTTGTCTACGTGGACGATCTTCTGATTGCCTCGCCCGACCTGGGAGTGGTGAACACTGCCAAGGCCAAACTGTCCTCGGCCTACAAAGTAAAAGATATTGGTGAGGCCTCTATCTTTTTAGGGATGGAGATCATGCGCGACCGTGTCCGCCGCACACTCCGTGTCCATCAGGGAAACTACGCAGAGACTGTGGAGGAGTGCTTTGCTGACCTCCTCGCTACCGTCCGCACGGCCTCCACGCCCATGATCCCTGAGGGGCAAGCCGCCTTGAAGGTGGATGACCCAGGTGACCTGGGGGAGCCAGTCGATGTGACCCTGTACCTACGAGTCATCGGCTCGCTCATGTACTTGACCACCACGACATGGCCCGACATTGCCTTCACTATCAACCTGCTCGCCCAGTTCTCGTAGGCTCCACGCCAGCGAACACTGGAGGCCGCAATCCGGTGTGTGCACTATATCCTGTCCACCACACGCTTCGGCTTGTGCTTTTGCGAGCAGGTGTCCGTTGTGCTCGATGGGTACACAGACAGCGACTGGGCGTGGAGTCCAGATGGCAAGAGCCGCACCGACTACATCTTTCTCATTTGAGGCACTGCAGTGTCCTGGCGAAGTGGGAAGCAGGACTGCATCAGAAGTGAGGAGCGTACAGAGGTCATGTGGTGGGTGGCTCCGCAATCCAAGATCCAGAAGCCACCCGACCGGCGCACAATGGGGAAAACACCACAGGTAGCCACAATGCCAACACGAGGAAGGGGATAGGACAACGGGGCACACACAGCGAGACAACGAGGGAGGACGACAGACTGTCAATGCTCAATCAATGGAACGGAGGGAGACAAGGACCCAAGCACGTGCCTCGGGGGGTCACCATGAAGCACTGAGTCTGAGTGACACGTGGGACCACTGGCCAACAAAGCAACACCCTAACCTCCCTGATCGCAAATGCGCAGAAGCTAAAGGAGGGATTGCTCCAGCCGCCGCTCGTCATCACCCGTGATAGACGCAATTGGAGCCGAGGTCGAAGCACCGAGGAAGACGGGAACCACGACGGGACGGTGTAGGCCGATGAAGGAGGCGCGGCGTAAGACAGTGCACCATACAGAGGAGGCTAGCCCCATGGATACGGGAGTAGAGGAAGGCCGAGAGGCAACCCTGTAGCAACGAAGGCATGGGCAGATGATGGGGCAGCCGATGAGGAGGAGGGTGCGGCACTGAAGGAGGGTGAGGATGCGGAAGCGCCACCAGAGGTGTGAACCTAGTGGGCGCGCATGGCACGGGCAAGGCACAGGTCATCTTGTGGAGTGGGGTACATGCGGGCGGAATGCTCGGTAGAACCACAGTTTTAGCACACAACAACACCGGAGACACGAGAAGTAGAGACGACTACCTTCTCTTTGCTCTTTCCTTTGCCTTTGGTCTTGCCCTTGTCCTGACTACGGTCTTGAGAGGATAGGACCGTGGTTGTAGAGGACATGGAGGAGGCAGATGCAGCAGGGGTCATGGAGGAAGGGGAAGGTGATGGGACCGTGGTGAACGCAACGACGCTGATGACGGAGGAACGACTTGTTTTGAAGGCTAGTCCACCAGGCATCGAGGCGCTCAGTAGTGAAGTTCCACGGTGCGCCAACGCCCGGAGGTGAGCAGGGGGGAACAGGCTAGGAGGCAAGCACTGAAGCTCATTGGCTTTGTCGTCGCGAAAAAGGTCAGAGAGCTCCGGGATAAGCCCGTTGACCATGATCAAAACAGCGGATAACTGACTAGGAGCGGCGTCATCGAGCTTGCAAAGGCGTTTGAGACCGCAAGCCCAGAAGGCGCCAGCGACTTTGTCGGTACGCATGAGGATGGTGTTGAACTGCACAGTCAGAGCGCAATGTGCAGCCTGGTCAGTAATGGTCGTGCGGCGACGCAACATGGTGTAAGCGCGAACGGGGTCTGCTAGGCGACCAACAGATGGATCAGCGTTGAACATGCTAACGTCATGCTCTAGGTGTGCAAGAGCGGCGTGGATGAGGACACCAACAGAGCGAGCAGATTCAGTAGGGAGCGGGGTGAAGGGAGGATTGGTAGAGGGATCAAGAAGTGAGCAATACTCCTAGAGGCTCTCGCCTTGAGCCCAAGCACTGAAGCGCACCTCCCAAGAAGAGAAGGCGAGATCACAAGAAAGGACAGGTAGCTAGGAGAAGAAGTCATGCTTGCAAGGTGCCATGGAAGCAACAACAATGGTAGCGGCAGCAGCAGTGCCAGTAGAAAAAGAGGCGCCAGAGCCAGCAGTAGAGTTAGCAGTAGCAGAGGCTGACACAATTGGTAGACGCTTGAGGACAATGGCATCAACTTCATCAGCAAAGGCTGCACGATTGTCCTCTTGCAACTTGAGGCGATCCTCAGTCTTGGGCAAGGCCTCAAGAGTGCAATTCAGCTGGCACTGGTGGTCTGCAATGACAGACTCATCGTCACCCGGCATGGTGACAAGAGTGGGGCTCCGCCGAAAACATTTCGGCAGAGTTTCCCCCGCCCAAGTGGGAAGTGAAAAATGGGAAGTATCATTCGCACAAAGAGGAAGTGCTGGAGACAGTGCCTAACCCCAAACCCAACACATAGACACAACAGTAAGCATCAGGATAGGAAGAAGGAAAGGAGGTGCCACCAATACGGGGCATCAAGTTGTAGGGGAGCACAGAAGAGAGAAAACGGATGGGACGGTAGCAACGACAGTAGTAGAGAGGATCGACATAGCAGCAGTAACCGGCACGATCAAGGCAAGAACGCCAACCATCAACGCTGCACCTAGAAAAGTGACAGCTGCAGGAACGGAAATTGTAGTTGTGACTAGGCTGATGACAGCTGATGAGGGAGAGGAAGCGGACACAACTGCAAAGTTGATGGAGGTCTGGATGGATGCGGCAGCGATGGCAGGAGCTGTGGTAGCGGCCGCGGTGCTGGAAGCAATCGCAGCCGCAGCAGCAGAAACCTGTGTGCTAAGATCAGCAGCTGCAGCAGCAATGGGTCCAATGACAGTGGCAGATTCGGTGTAGGATTCGGTGGCACGTCCCAATGAGGTTGACGCCAGCCCCCTAGACGCCCTAGCAGCTGCAGCAAAGGTTGTCACTGTGGCCACGGCAGCGTCAATGATAAGCGATGCCACCCGCGTGACACACGCAGATAAAGAGACGGTGTCTCTAGAGAGGCTACCCAAGGGATCGGCGGCAATAACAGAGTCGTCCCCCTGGAATCTCGAGGAGAGAGAGAGAGAGAGAGAGAGAGAGAGAGAGAGAGAGAGGGAGAGAGAGAGAGGGGGGTCTTACCGGAGTACGTCGTGATGGGGGGGAGCCCGGCGACATAGGTGACCCGCCACTCGTTGCGCGACGTCGGCGTTCTCGGCGTGCTGTGCTTCACTCCGCGTAATACGACCCAGCGGGAGCCACAGCTTGAGCCTTGNGCAGAGAGAGAGAGAGAGAGAGAGAGAGAGAGAGGGAGAGAGAGAGAGGGGGGTCTTACCGGAGTACGTCGTGATGGGGGGGAGCCCGGCGACATAGGTGACCCGCCACTCGTTGCGCGACGTCGGCGTTCTCGGCGTGCTGTGCTTCACTCCGCGTAATACGACCCAGCGGGAGCCACAGCTTGAGCCTTGTTGTACGCCAGCATGGCGCCGTCTGCCACCGAGGTGGCTCGGATGTGGCATGAGGCGTTCGTTGCTTGTTAGTTGCTATGCCCTTGCAGACACCGAACTTGAATGGTCCTGACGACGCGGCTACTATTGATGCAGACGCAATTTTTACTGCCGATGGGGGGGCTGCAAGGTAGCGGTTGCAGCAATTGTAGGTGATGCTACTACAGCTACCACAGGTGCAAATGTGGCTATTGATCCAGCGCTGCTGTTGAGGGTACTAAAATCACTACAGGCAAGCGGAATCTCAGTTGCAGCTGCCGTGCCAACAGTGCCTCGGCTGCCGTAGTAGGAGTACTTGCGGCTGCCAAGGGACAAGTGGCAGCCGATGCGGCAGCGGCGCTGCAATTGATGCCGCAACTAAGGCTGTCGTAGACGCAACTGGCCGTCAGCTGCAGCAGGTCCCCAAGCAGTGGGTGTTGCTGCCAGAAAATTGGAGGGCGGATCCTGTTGGGACTAGTGTAGATCTAGTCCCAACGACACTCTTGTGTCTACTCCCACTGTTGTTTTTGGGCTTATACGAAGAAGCCACGGCAGATTATAGAGGAGGGACGGAATACTGCGGGCAAGAGATGAAGCTGCAACCCACGGATATGAGAATCCACGCAGGTGTGCCTACGCGACTACCGCCGTCAAAATGGAGTCCCGTGTGGTCTGCATGGTGAGGACTAAAGTAGCAGGGAGATGTGGCTGGCAGGAGAGAAGCTTGTCGATGGAGACCAAGAAGGCAGCAACACTTGGCGATTGCTGCCATGGTGGATCCTCCCACGGCAACGATTATGCATCCAAGAGAGAGCGCCTCACTCTCTCAATATAGGCTCAGATACCAGTAGGAAATTGTTGGTAGTGAGGGAATTTAAAGAGGAACAAGAGAGGATGCTCAAGAGAACAAGAGCGTGGCAAAGAGACGGCAAGAAGCTTCGGCAAAAATTTGCAAGGTCATGCAATCACAAGAGAGTGAAGTGATCCCCATCGGGGAGGGAGCCAAGAGCGAGCGGGCGGCGAGCTTGCTCTCGCTCGTGGTCTCACATCCACCACGCAGGTGTCGGAACTGTTCCTCCCCCCCCCACAAATCCTATTTTCCTCCTGTGTTTTCTTTTCTCACTACACACCACAATTTCCCATCCAAGGAGCCAAACATGGGTGACCAAGTTAGGAGAAGTCAATCAGCACCATGTAGTTGTGGGCATGAACGACGCCGGTGTCACCATGGCCAAGGACCATAGCTTAGTGATGACGAATGTGTTGGAAGCATGGTCCCCCTCTCTCAGTCACCTGCATCAGTGGCAAGTAAGGTCTGCAACGAGGCTAGAGGTCACACCGTGTACATGACACAAAACCAACAGAGGGCATCAACATTTTTTGTTCGTTGGGTAGGGCGCCACCAACCCTCGTGCGGATTGGGTAATAGGGTTGTTATGCCCTTTCTACACATGCATACAAGTGTCCAGTTACATATAAGGCATAGTTGGGGTCGATGGGTCAATTTTCGAGCAACGCGTGCAGAGTGTCTTGTCGAACGGAACGTAGATGGTGAACATGTGGAAGTTGCCAGGCAAAACATGATGTAGAATTTGGGACACTTGAGCAATTAATATTTAGCAGTAAGTGCACTTCAATGACAAGTATCAAAATGGTCGAACATATATATACAAGTGTCGAGTTACAAATGAGGCACAATCGGGGTCATTGGGTTGAATGGCGAGCGACGCGTGTGGAGTCGCGTTGTGAGTGGTCGGATTTGAGAAGCTCCGTCGGGGAACCGGATGGCTTTGAGGATCCAGGGTGAGGATGCAAGATGCATCTTTTTAAATCAAGATGTGTCTCCATGCATCAAGAAGTAGACAAAAAGGTCATGACCCTTCTCTTGTAGGTTCGCGAGAGTAGTCAATCGTCATAAAGTTTGTGAAGGTTCTCTGGAGGAAAAGGGCAGTTGGCTGAATTTCCCTCTGCCGTCAAAGTGAAAATCAGGATCTCGACGTGTGGTAGGATGTTTGTGTCATCACAGAAATGCCAACTCAGATGGATTAGGGACTCGTGTACGTCTGGTACATAACACGGAGTCGCGTTGTGAGTGGTCAGATCATGAAGCTCCGCCAAGGAATTGGGGGGCTTCAACAATCGACGGCAAACATGCGAGATGCATCTTTCTAAATCTCGATAAATCTCAATGTGTCGCAAGTTTGACTGAAAGGTTGTGATGCTTCTGTGAGTTTTTCTCGAAAGTGGTTGAAACTGTTAGAATCTGCGAGAAGGATCGTTGGAGGGCAAGAGCAGTTGACCACATTGTCATTTATGACCAATCACCCTCAGAATGTACACTCATTTCCTAGTGTACAACGTGCACGGCACATGATGGATACTTCCAGGAAACAAGGACACCCCATGTACACCAGAAGGCGACTTCCTGGAAACACACCAACACCAGAAGGTAAATTCCTGGAAAAACATGTACACCAGGAGGAAACTTCCTCAAAACACACATATACCAGCAAGCAATATCACAGAAACAGACATACACAAAAAACCACATTCATGGAAATACACAGACACAGACATGCACCTTCCTGGAAAAACAAAAACACAGCGAAGCACTTTCCTGGAAACTGCTTACTTTTCCATGAAATTCCAAGAAGAGCACACACACAGGGAATCACCTTCCTGGAAACAACATACTCCCACCTTCCCCCCCCAAAAAAGGAAGTACCTTCCTGGAAGAGTACACACGCAGGGAACCCCCCACATTAACTTGCACATGTGAATCACAACATTATACACTAGTGTACATTTAGCACCCATCTCCATATACAGTCTCCCCATACACTCACCACATACAACCCCCCCCTCCCTCCCCCCACATTCACCTTCACATCTGAATCACAGCATTATACACTAGTGTACATTTAGCACCCATCATCCCATACACTCCCCTCATACACTCACCATATAGACCCCCTTCCCCCACTCCTCCCCACTCCCCTCATTCATTTGCACATGTGAATAACAACATTCTACACTAGTGTATGTAGGAATTGTATGGGAGAGGTGTGCTAAATGTGAACTAGTGTAAAATGTTGTGATTCACATGTGCAAGTAAATGTGGCGAGCGGGAGGGGGGGGGTCTATAGGGTGAGTGTATGAGGGGA
>SZWC01000303.1:462447-475253 GCA_023375785.1 Penium margaritaceum | reverse complement strand
TATATATATCTATATCTATATCTATATCTATATCTATATCTATATCTATATCTATATCTATATCTATATCTATATCTATATCTATATCTGTATCTATATCTATATCTATATCTATATCTATTTCTTTTTCTATATCTATATGTATGTGTATATCTATATCTATATCTATATCTATATCTATATCTATATCTATATCTACATCTATGTTTATATCTATATCTATATCTATATCTATATCTATATCTATATCCATATCTATATCTGTATCTATATCTATATATGTATCTATATCTATATCTGTATCTATATCTATTTATATCCATATATATGTATAATAATGTTGATACACATGTCTTTTCCCATTTCTAGATGTATCTTGATAAACATGTAAATTTAGAGGTACATTTATATCTACATTAATGTCTATTTCTTTACGTGGCTTTACATCTGAATTATTCCCTCACATGGATGCATGTGGACGTACAGATTCATGCAAATGTCCTCCTTAATTTGAATCCATATCAATATGTGTTTATGTTCATTTGCATATGCTCATTTACACATCTTTCAATTCATATCTGTTAGAATATATCCACTTATCCATACAGGAATATTTTGAGATAAATATTGTTTATTGTGTTTGCCTTTGCTTAGGATTATGATCTAGACTTGTGATTAAAATTTTGTTACATAGCTTCCTTCGTTTTCACCAAATGTTGAATATCTTATGAAAAGCATCCACGCTTATGAAGTTTCTCTAATATGAATTCCCCTGAATTTAGGATACATGCAAGTAATTCAACATTTTGAATTACATCATGGCTTTCAATTTCATCCATCTGTTCTTTTTACATTATTTTGAATCATTTTATGATTACTATGGTTTCTATGCTTGGCTCTCACGTTTTTTATTTTTTTGAATTGTGGTTTGCGGTTTGGGTTTTGTTTTGATTAAAAAAACATTTTTATGGGTGCTCGTCAGTCGCTTTTAATTTATGTTCTTTAAGGAGTTTGAATCTTCACTTATCCTTCCTTTTGATTGTGGTACGTGATGCACAACCAGTGTCGAAGGTTTTCCGTGTCCTTTTGAGTGAACTTTCCTGCGTTTGAGACCTACCAAAAGTTAACCTCTGAAAGTATCTAATGGCGCATTCTTAGGAGCATCAACCGGGCAAAAGGATATTCTCACACCATTCACGTTTCCAAAGCTGTGCTCGCACCTTTTTTATATTGTTCCTACAACATTGCACTATCTATATCTTTGTTGCCCCCAGTTGGTGCTCCACGTGCTGATAGGAGGAGTTTCTTGCCTGAACCATCTTGTCAAACCTAGAATCCAATGAATAAACAAAGATAACGCCTCTTGTCATTCATACTATACCTTGCAAAGAATGAATTGACAATATCGTCCAACATGAGGCATGCAATCGGAAATCAGAACACAATTAACTTACGTAAAGAATGCTTTGTAGCACAACCGTTAACAACATGAATGAAATTGGTGTTTCACATCTGGTGTCTGTCATGGTCATGAAACAGTGTTTCGCTGATCATGCTTGCCACATTTTAGCCACAGCTTGTGCATTTGCAACTTCAAAGCCCGTGCAAATAGAGAACTTGCAAACCTCTTTTCGAACTTACTGAGTTATCATAATGAGAGGAGGATTTTCCATAATCAAGGTTAAATGCTTTAGGCAACACATGGGCACAAGTCGTGCAAGAACAGACATTAAACATTTTTAGGATTCTATGAGGAAGGCAATTTCACCTAAAACAGGCCTGATCAAAGGGAAAACAGGTCATATGAAATTGATTTAGCAAGTATGAATCAACCAGTTATTTCAAAAAGCATTCTGTTAAGGAAATAATCTCAAGCTACCATGGAAGCACATTTTCAATCTCTCACATACCCAACAATGATAATGTTATGCCTAATATTCCCTCTATTATGCTAAAGGGGAATTGCCCTTTGATTTATCCATTCTTTGACAAAGAAAGCCCTCTGTTGACTTGAAATCCTATAATGAAAGCCTTCCTTGAGTTAACACCTGAATGTTTGGTTTTCATGTTTCCAGGGGCTTCTACCAAGCCCTGTAGTAAAAGGGCCCAATAGGTTTCCTTCTCTACGTAGAGGGGGTCTTTAACTGCCCACATGGGTCACAAACCATCACAAATCCATCAATTCATGGCGTAAGTATTGTTCATGCCCCATCAAAGGAGCATGTATGATGTCAATGTCGCGTGGGACTCAATTTCCACATGTTTGGTTCTTTCATGTTACTCCTTCAGAGGAAGCAGCAAAAGTTGGGTACTTGAGCTATTCTTATGAGGTTCTTGAGATTTGTGTTGCTTAAGGAAAGAAGTCTGTCTCGGAATTTTGCCCTTTTTTTCAAATTCGTGTTATATAAGATCATGTTACACATTTTATCTCACAATTCATCAAATTCAACATCAATGCATGCAAGGTTTGCAAGAGGAGATTTCATGTTTTTGTATTTTCCGACACAGTTCTAAATACATTAAGCAGTGCATATTTCTCATGGTTTCTTTCTTTGATACATTAACTCTATGTTTCATCAGCATACACATCCATTTCAATTTTAATGCAAAGCATTATATATACATTTTTGGGTGATTGTGTAGTCCTAGTCATATGTTTTCCCTATGATTGAGGAAAATCATTAAAGATAACTTGGGTAGTTCCTAAAGCCTTGGGGCCTCTTTTGGTTCCATATAGGGACCCATTCTTGTAATTTGTCAGTGCTAGGGCTTCATTTGCCGATGTAATCAACCTCGAGGCTCTCTAAGAAAATCTTGCCGATGTTAACGCCAAAGCAAAGCTCGATCCGAAAACTTGGCCACTTGGAACTTTACAATGGCGTTTTCCAAGAGTTTACTTTGTTTTGACATCACTCACATATGTTTTGGCACGTGTAAAAATGTTCCAAGGACTAACCACTTGAGAGCCTGAACCCTTTTGAAAATCCACAACCCCGAGATTCTACCAAGGGGGTTGATGAGAAATGTTTCAACCAAACGATTGCAAGGAAAAATCTTGTGACGATGCAAAGATATCATTGGAAAACACCCATGATGCGAGGTGAATACAAGAAGTTGGTGAAAAGTAGTTTTGGCAGTATATGAGGGCTCGAAAGCCATACGGATAGTACACTGGTAATTTACAGATGTGTTTAGGAAAGACGGGCCCCCATGCTGTTTGCCATAAAAAACTGGGCTCAAGCATCAATGGATCCATCAATTGGGGTCCATGAGTCAAGCGTGGGTGTGAACAAAGGCCCTAAGGATAATTCATGTTAAAAACCAGTCACTGATTCCATTTTTTTATGAAGTCCTATGTGAAAGTGATTATAATACTTTGATAAGTAGAATAGTGTGGGAAATGACGAGCTCAATCTGAGTGTTTTCAAGAAATTGAATCGTTTAAGCGTTTTTTTTCTCTTTTTCATGTGTATCATTAAACGCTTGGGAACATTTATGCACCAAAACACTCAGAATGGTATTAACACGTACAAATGAAATTGAATACATCAAAGAATTTTAGATCAAAAGGAATACAAACCGTGCATCTCATAATCTTCAAACAATGTTTCCCTGTTTGTTAGCAATTATACTGTCGTGGAACGCCAATACAAGTTACTAAATTCACTTTAAAGTTAAAACTTTAGATCAGCAATATGCCTATTTAACTGAAACCCTAAAACCTGTGTGATAGGTTAAATGGAATCATTATCTTTGTGAATGAAAAATATTTCATGGTAAATCTAAAATTGTTAATGAATGAATGCATAAAATTGGAATTTTTTAGCTTTGAAGCAGATATAATGTAATAATATTTTAGTTTGGTGAAAAGATTTCTTGTTTGCATGAAAACAAATGGCTGAACACAAAATTCTTCAAATGTTTTGTGAGAGATCTTGATTATGGAAAAACCACAAAGTGTCTTTTTGGCCCTGTTCATGCCCGTGCTTTGTTGAGTGAAGTTTCATTACCTGTTCAAGTGATCTGACCTGTTCTACGGAAACTCCCACCCTTTTCTTCGGGACCAGCGACACGGAAGACTAGGTTCGCGAGAGGTCTCTCTGCTACGATAGGCCCCAACCACAGGGTGAAGACCGTGGTTAAGCGACTCTTAGGGTTGAGGGTTAGTGAGTGAGACTCCCACATAATCCAGGGAACGAGGGTTCCTTGGGTACCTAAACCGATGCAACATAAGCTGCATAGGGCACAGTCGTTGACTGAAAGCCCTCGCCAGATATTGAGCCTTTGTGGTCGTCAAGGGTTCAGCATAAGTTTCCTCACCTTTAAGGCTGTTCAAAAGACACACAAAAAATGAAGAAAGGACAGGCCCCGAATCTCAAAACCTGACAGTTGTGGCCCAAATAGCTGCATGTGGGCGCCTCTGAAGATGAGTTGAGACATACGCGAGCCTAAGGGGAACCTTTCAGTTGGGAAAACATGCTTACGGGTCAGATCTGAGCCCGGTAGCAGCTTCCGGAAGGGAGCCCGGTGGGAGGGATTTTCTGCCTGGACCATCTTAAAAAGCGAAAAAAAATAAAGGTCAGATCTGAGATGACGGCTCCTTTTGACCTCGAACTCAATTATCACGTATCGGACAATCGAGTGGAGGACGAAATCGGAAAACGCACCCATTAACTGCACGTAGAAGCCCTAGCACATCCTTGGCCAAGCACAAACTCGTTGACCAACGGTAAGGACCTCCCTACGTCATAACTACAACAGGGAGGTCCATTCCTTCGTCAGGGCGGTCATTCTATTCCATTCTACGGGGCAATGACAGCTACTGCTACGGCTTGACCAGCAGCGATTTTGGCGAGCAAGACCGTCGAAGCGTTCGGACATCGACCGACGCATGGGCGCAACTGGACTGCTGCCTGCGTGCGACAATTGCCGAAAAAGAACAACTAGGGGTCTGTTAGGCATCGCTCGCTTCACGAAAACAGGTGACTACCTGCGATCCGTTCAGATGAACGGACCCCGATTTCGGTTCCCAAAGTCGCGTGACGTGGTAATGTAATCGTGTACAGGTCAATTTATTTCTTTGGCCATGTTTTGAGGTATCCTTCAGAAACTGGTCGCGTCTCGGTGTCAACATCCATACAGGCCACATATTGTCCTTGCCTTTCCTTTTTAGCCATAGTTGATCCGTTCTACATCTATTCTCACAGACATAGCCATTTTCCAGCCGAAAAAAGCAAGCTTTTTTCAAATTTCGGCAGTTGTGACGGCCAGTAGGAAAAACATGGGCGTCTCTTGAAGTCGTTGCAGTTATAGCAACGCATTTTTGTACGGATTCTTCAGAAAATGTGCGTCGTGTTTCTCACAAACAGTGTTGTGCCGAACGGAGCGTAGATGGTGAACTGGTAGAAGTTCCGATGCATAACACGATCTGGAATTTAGGACACATGACCGATTTACAATTACCGGTAAGTGTACTTGACAAGTGTCAAAATGATTGAACATGTATATACAAGTGTCGAGTTACAAATGAGGTGAATTCGAGGTCCTTAGGTCAATTGTTGAGCGACGCGTGCGAAGTCGCATCTGGAGTGGTCGGATTCCGAAAGGTCCGCCGACAAATCGGGGGGCTTCAAGAATCAATGGTGAAGATGCCAGATGCATCTTCATAGATCCATATTCGTCTTGGTGCATTGAGAAGTCAACCAAAAGGTCTTGATGATTCTCTCTTGAATACGCGAGACTGGTCCAAGTTGTCAGAAGGTTCAGGAAGATTCACGGAGGGCAGGGGTTCGTTGGCCCATTTGCCTTTGACTGTGGGAGTGAATATCACGGTCTCGCCACATGATGGGCTGTTTCTGCATTAACAAAAGTGCCCACTTGGCAGTATTAGGGACTTGTGTACGTCTTGTACATAATACTTCCCCCCTTTTAGCCGCGATGTCCTAGCGCGCACACAGATGTGGCCCGGTGACGACGGAATGAGCCGTCGATTCAAGTGATTGACGTCTCCGAGGTTGTCGTAGGGTTCCCAGCTGTTGTGCGCAACGTCATAGCCGTAGTACTTGATGAGATATTATGTCATTTTGCTTCGTAGTCGATGGCCAAGGATGTCCTTGATGACGTACTCTGTTTCCTCGTCAACTTGAACGGGAGGCGGGGGTGAGACATCTCTGCCCGAGAAGTTTTCTCCGAGGTCTCGGTAGTACTTAAGTTTGCTGACATGGAACACCGGATGAACTTGCATAGTGTCGGAGACTTTGACTCGTGCAACCACGGGGGTTTGCATGTGCTTGATCTGAATCGGTCCCAACCATGGGGGTATGAGTTCCAATAGGCACCTCCACGAAGTTCAATGTTTGCCAAGCTAAGAAGGACCTTGTTGCCAGCAGCAAACCCGTCGTTCATGTGATGTCCGTCAGATGCTTGCTTCATTGCTGCTTGTGTCGTCACGAGTGTATGCCATGTTCCCTCCCAGATGGTGAAGAATTCTCGATGTTGAATGTCCACCACGGGGATGTTATTACGACTTTGTACTCGGGCTCGTGTGGCGGGAAGTTTTCCACACACCACTTCAAGCAGAGGTCTACCTGTTGCGGTGGAAATTGCCGAATAACATGTGAATCCAGTGGTCGGGAGGTTTTGTGTGCCATCTGTCTTGTGAGGTTCGCATAGTGTTCGGAGGGGTTGTTCGAGCGTTTGTTTGGTCCGCTTAGTTTAACCGTCAGTTTGAGGATGAAACGCCGTTGAAAGTTGAATCATGCTACCGTAGCCAGTGATTAGTTTGCTGGTAAATCGACCGTCTCTGTAGCTCATGATGGTACTCGGTACGCCGTGTAGCCGCACATTGTTGCGTAGAAATAACCGTGTTGTTCCCTCGACGGTGATAGTGGTCCTCATCGGAATGAAGTGGGAAACTTTGGAAAATGTGTTGACGACCACAAGGATTGCTTCATATCCCTTGAGTGTGACTAGTAACCCCGTGATGAAGTCCATGGAGATATTGGTCCACGGTTCCATCAGAACGGGGAGTGGTTGCAGAAGTCCGGGTGGTCGTGTGCGGCAAGATTTTTGTCGCTCACATGTGTCACAGGTTTTGCACAAGTTGGCCACGTCGGATTGCATCTTGTTTGACTGATAGTTTTATTCTTGCTTCTTCAACATCTTATCGTCTCCTAAGTGTCCACTTGGTCCTGTGTCGTGGCACTGTTCAAACTTTGCATACGACAAAGTTCGTTGTTTGGGGGAACGACCACTTGACGAGTGAATCACCATCACAAATAGGGTACTCGTACTAGATTCTCACCTTGTCATGTCCGCCGTGCTATTCGTAGCCTCGTGCAAACAGCGAATCAAGATATGGGTCTTGCTATAGCTATAGCATTGCGACCTCAGCCATCAAATCTGGTCGGCGGCTTAGTACGTCCGTTGGGTTGATTTTTCCCGGTCGGTACTCAATATCATACTCGAACCCAGATTAAAGGAACTCCATCCATCGGGAACGACGTTGACTGAGGTTTGGCTGCGTCTTCAAACATCTCTATCCATGGTGGTCGATGCGCACGATGCATTAGCGGAACTCTAGGTAACACCACCATGTCTTCAACATGTGTACAACAGCTGGCATTTCTATCTTGTGTATGGCGGAGTTAAGTTCAGATCCAGAGTGACATGCGCACGGTGATGACGTGGCCCAAAACCTCAATTGAATGGTGAACGGAGTCGCATTTGAGAGTTTTCCAAAATATTTCTCAATTTGGAAAGCTTGGAGGACTTTTCAAAGATGTCCATCATGCTCCTCTGAGGTGCGGCTGTACACCATAATTTAGTAAACATACACCACACCAAAATCATCGAGATATGGTTGGAAAGTGTTATTCATTGCCGCCATGGTCATTGCCGGGGCATTTGTTAGTCTAAACGACATTAGTGTGAACTCAAAATTCCCGTAGCGAGTTCGGAACGACGTCTTCTTGATGTCGGCGTCCACTATGTGCATCTAGTGATAACCGCTGTGTAAGTCAATTTTGTTGAAAGTTTGGGCTCGAAGTTGGTCAAAAAGCTTGTTAGCTCAAGAAAGAGGATAGAGGTTCTTGGTGGTGGCGTCGTTCAACGTCCGATAATCCTCAAACATCCGCATCTTACCAGCTTTATTTTTCATGAATAGTCCGGGTGCGACTTATGGTGACGTGGATGGGCGGATGAGCCCCTGATCGAGCATCTTGTCGTGTTACTTTTTCAACTTGGTCATCTCTTGATCACTCATCCAATAGGTCCCGTGAACTGTAGGTTTGCTGCCCGGCTTCATTTTGATGCGATGGTCCATGTCTCGTTGAGGAGTTAATGTTCTCGGAAGTTCATCGGGGAAAACGTTTGTAAATTGGAGGATGCGTGGTACAAACTCTTTGGGTTCCATCGCAAACTTTGTTGATGGCAATGAGGCTGATAAGGCTAATGAGGTCGCTGATGAGTCAGCTGATGCCACTTCCGCTTTCTCCAGTGGTTTAAGATGTATAAGCCACGCACGAGCTCCTTGTCGTATGCAGTGCTTGGCGACATTGAGCGGTATCAACACACAGGTTGTTGCTTTTCAGCTATCGCGGCTCCCTTTATTGCTTCCACCTCTACTACTTCCGATGTCGACTTTTGCATCGCATGCGGAAGCTGTCCTTTGGCGTTGTCGATGTCCACGTAGACGTCGCCGCTCTGCTGGTACAGGAAATCTTGACCGAGAATGATTTTGTGATCGCTCAAGAGGACAAACCTCTAGACCGTTACATCACGTAGATCTTCAACTTGTAGTCATAGTGGTTTTTAGAGTCTCTGTATTCACAATCTCTTGTGGACGGTTCCTACAGACACCCCTGGTTCGGTCCATAAACCCCTCTTTATGGCCAGCTTCTTGCTCAAAAATTTGCGAGCGATGTGCCTGATCTTTTTGTAGTTGTAGCAGGTTTGTGTATCTCTCTTGTCGAAGACGTCCAGTTCCATGGGGGTCAAGGAGTCTGTCAACTGATTTTTTTCGTGTCTAGGATAATTGACGTTAGGATGTTGCCAGCCGTAGGATTCTTGAATGTGAGCGTTGTGGTTGGCGCTCTCCATCCTTTCTGTTGCTGCGATTATGTGCGACAAGTCCTTTTGGATACCAAAAATGGCGATTTCTCGTCAGATATCTCGATTGAGGCCGTTGTTGTAATGAAAACAGAGTTAGTCGGGGGCGATATCTTCTCCTGTGATAATCTTGCAGAATCTTTGCGTGTACTCTACCACGCTTGACTGCTGATAGAGACATTGTAGTTTGTACCGTGCGTCGAAATTTTTGTTCAGTCGTCCAAAATGTGCGAGCACTTGCGCGCGAATTCGTTGCAGTCAGTCAGTTGGTGGCATTAGCGCGTCTTGCCATTGTGGGTTGATCTGCTCCGAGGGTGAAACGCCTGCGGTCGGCGATATGAGACAAGCATTGTTGGCCACTCATGACGCCCCGCCGGTCTCCTGTTGTCATTGGATGATCTTTGGATCAGAACACCAACTCTGCACCGTGCCACGCCAAAGTGCGGTCGCGAAGTAAACTTCCTTTTGATCGTTGTTGACCCCAACAACAGTGAAGTACACCTCCAAACGGGTCAGCCACATTCAAAACATTGGTCCTTTTGCATTTACAAGATTGAACGATCTTGGTGGAGGAGGATTTTGTTTGGGTTTGCTCCAGAAGTGAGAGTTCCTCTCAACAAGCACCGCTTCATGTGCGCTTGGGTTACCAAGAGCATCCATTGCGACATTGAGCTACTAGAGCAGATGGCTGTTGATCCCCTTGAGCGCAGAGATTTGGTTTACCGGTTCTTTGTCGATCCGCGCCCGTCGTCAAGTGCTATCTGTCATTCCCGCTCTTTTCATCAAGGCTTTTGATAGTGGCGGCTGGTTTATCTATGTTGGGTTCGCGACTGGACTGGTTATCCAAGCGGTAGGGGTTGATCCAGCTGCCGTGCAGCCTGCCACGCCAAAATTTGCTGTCACTTCAGGATTTGTGTGCATCGGCAGGTTTCGCTCCTTTATTGCCAAAGTCGTCGCTAGAGACCCACTACTGGTCGTCCGTTGCGCTTGCTTACCTCTCGTTGTAGTCACAAAGTCTGCAAAATCTTGATGTGCAAGATGCGCGGACGACTTGTGCGAGGTAGTCCTCTGATGGGTAAAGTAGTTCGATGCCTCTGCAGCACTGCTACGGTAGGATAACAAGTGTTATGCTGAACATAGTGTAGATTGTGAAAAGGTAGAAGTTGCAAGGCAAACGCGATTTAGAATTGGGACACTAGAGCAATTCATTATTAGCAGTCAATGTACTTCGATGACAGGTGTCGAAATGATGGATCATTAATGTACAAGTGTCAAGTTATGAATGACGTATAGTTAGGGCCGTTAGGTGGATTGTCGAGCGACACGTGCGGAGTCACGTCATGAGTGATTGGATTTGAGAAGGTCCGCCGAGAAATTGGGGCAATTCTAGAGTCAACGATGAAGATGCACGATGCATCTTTATGAATCCTGATTCGTCTCGTGGCGTCGAGAAGTCGACCGAAAGGTCGTGATGCTTATGTATTAGATTCACAAGAGTGGTAAAAGTTGTTAGAAGGTTCAAGAAGATTCACTAAGGGCGAGGGCAGTCCCACTTGCACCCTACTTAGACAAAGAAGGACCCAAGTAGGACACTAGTAGGGCACAACTAGGGTGCAACTATGGTGCAAGAAGAATACAACTAGGACACAAGTATGGCGTAACTAGGGCTTAACACGGGTGCACGAAGGCTGCAAGTAGGGCACAAATAGGGCACAACTAGGGTGCAACTAGGGTGCAACTAGGGCGCAAGTAGGACGCAAGTAGGGCACATTTAGGACGCACCTTTGACATAACCAGGGCCCAACTAGGGTATAGCTAGTATCCAAGTGAAGCTTAACTAGGGTGCAACTAGGGCAAAACTCGGGCGCAACTAGGGCACAAGTAGGGCGTAACTAGGGTGCAAATAAGGCGCAACTAGGATACATATAGGCTGTAACTAGGGCGTAACTAGGGCGTAGCTACTGTCCAATTGAGGTGTAACTAGGGTGCAACTAGGACACAAGGAGGGTACATCTAGGGTGCAACTACGACGTGACTACGGCGTAAGCTGGATGCAAGTGTGAGATAGACGGAGAGAGCTAGTCAAGGAATGCCAGAATTAAGCAGAAGCAATGGAAGATGCGGAAGTACGGGACAGTGACGACGGCAGCATGGAGGTGTGAGACGATGCAAGGAGCTAGTCGTAGGACCCTAGATAGAGGAGTTGTACTGTAAAGTAATGCAGTGAAGTAGATAGATGATTAGTTAGAGAAAGTTAGTACGGAACATGTAGCGTTGACAATGTTGTTATTTGAATGCCCCTTGGCCACTAGTCTCCAGAATTGGCGAGTAGTGGACGGACCAGGCATGCACTGCTCATGTGGAGCAAGTCCCCTGGGTCCGGTCCAACAGACCAGGCATGCACTGTCCTTGTTCAAGGATAAGTCCCCTGGGTTTTTTTCTCATGATGGCTATTCAGATTGTCAATCTGACCGTACCGATGGAAAGAGCAGGTGTCAAACTGTCAGCTGTCCAAGTTTCGGGCAGATCCAACGGTCGGATTGGAAGATGCAAGATGTGCCTTGGATCAGGGGATGTCTTCCCTGATTGAGGGGATGACCTCCTTAATTTAAGGAGTGACATCGGCCGAGGCGCGCGCGCTTCGGGTTAGCCGAGGCGCGTGCGCTTCGGCTGCCAAAGGCACTCCTTAGCTATTTATGCCTTGTACTTGCCATTGTCTCAACTACTCCTTCACTTGATGTCTCTTGTTTGAGCTGTGCGCTTGAGACTGAGCTTGATATGAACTGCTAAGGTGGTTGTAATCTTGCTCGTGTGAGAGTGCTGACTTAATTTGTTGGGCTCTCACACCAAGGAAGAAGAAGGCTTAGAGGGCGGGAGCCCCTAAGACCTTGAGCGAAAGCACCTGGGTAGCTAGGTCTCACCAGAGGCATAGTTAATTCCTTGGGGGTGATCGTGATCCTTGGGTGAAATTCCCTTGGACGGTCGGCAGTTGCCATTGTGTCGGCGCTGTTTTCTAGACCGGAGCCTCAGGCTACGTGACTCAGGAATAACAAAAGGGTTATGGGCCCACGCCTAGTGTGAGACTTAGTTGCAAAAAAAAGCATACAGGTTGCTCAGTAGCTCAGCAAACGTGAGGAGCGCAGACGCTCTATCACACCCCCTGGTGCTCCTCTTTGGATCTCCGTCCAAGACCTCTCATCAGCCTGACATCGGCTCCATCAGCCTGACATCAGCATCAACAGCAGGTGTAGCAGAACGGCCTCAACGGAAGCAGATCCGCCTCAACCGCAGGTACCATGGCTCCACCTACCGTCGAGGAAAAAGGCAAGAGTGCCATCGAGGAAGGCTCGTGGACCAGCACACCTGTGGCCACCACTGGAGCTGTGACGTCCACAGTAGAGGCAGGGAGTGGTATCCATGCGCCAATTCCTAAATTTGATGGGACAGGGTTCTCGCTCTGGAAGTGGCAGTTTGAAATCATAGTTGATGACCGTGATCTTCTCCCCTACTTCACAGGGGAGGCTGTCCAACCACTTTCATCCCAACCAGAGGAGCTCGCAGTGTGGAAGCGGGCCAACAAGAAATGCATGGCCATTCTGGTCTCAGCACTGCAGCAGCATCTGCTCTCTCATATCTCCGGCCTCACAAACGCAGCTGAGGCATACAAGAAACTATGCAAGGTCTACCAGAGTGACTCC
>SZWC01000303.1:431984-461822 GCA_023375785.1 Penium margaritaceum | reverse complement strand
CAGTACGTTGCAAAGAGTGTGGTGGCGGATGTACCACGCGTGGACGGCCTCTACATCCTCCAAACCAAGGTGGAGGGTGCTGCCGAAGCTGGGGCAGCCATGACTGCCGGGGGCAGTCAGGTGGTAGAGGCAGAAAACAGCCGCCCGTCAACAGCAGCAGATATAACAAAATCAGTGGAAGCTGCAGCACCCACCCAACCCGAAGCAGTCCCTGGGACTGCCACGGCATCGGAAGCGAACTGTGGCCAAGACCTTTGGCACAGGCGCTTGGCCCACGCCGCCCACTCCACGTTGGAGACAATGGGCAAACANGAGCTGGTACGAGGCCTGGCCTTGGGGAAGGGAGAGGGTGCGGGGAAGGTGAAGAACGTATGTGAGGCCTGCCTCATGGGCAAGGCTAAGAGGAAAGGGCGCAAGGGGAACAAGCACGGAAACTTGGCGAATGAACCTCTCGAGTTGGTCCACACCGACGTGTGCGGGCCGATGCGAACAGCCTCAGTCGGAGGCTGCACGTATTTCCTCACCTTCACAGATGACAAAACGAGGAAGATCTGGACGTACTTCATGAAGCAGAAGAGTGAGGTAAAGGAGCATCTGCAGCACTTCGTCGCAATGGTTGAGCGACAGACCGGCAAGAAGGTCTAGGCCCTTCGTTGTGATAACGATGGGGAATATAAGGCCTGTGAAGGCTGGCTAGCGGAGCAGGGGATACGACAAGAAAATACGGTACCTGAGTCGCCCGAGAGCAACGGTGTCGCTGAACGGCTCAACCAAACCATCCTTGGGATGGTAAGAACGATGTTGTATGAAGCAAAGCTGCCAGGAAGGTTCTGGGCCGAGGCTACTAGGACAGCGGCCTACATCATCAATCTCACACCTGCATCAGCCCTTCGGGGAAAGGGGAAAAAGAAGCTGCCACCGATGACCCCACAAGAGGCATGGTCGGGCAAGAAACCAGATGTCTCACATCTGCAAGTGTTTGGTTGCCAGGCCTATGCCAAGAAGCTGACGAGGGAGGGTGCCAGTAAGCTGGATCCGCAGGCCAAGAAATGTCTGCTCTTGGGTTACGACAGTGCCCAACGCTCTTACAGGCTCTGGGACCTACAAGGCAACAAAGTGATTCGTAGTAAAGACGTGGACTTCAACGAGGCTGTCGTAGGAGCAGAGCAGCAGTTCAAGGACGAGCCAGTGCCCAAACCGGGTGAATGGCTGGTTTTACTAGAGACAGGTGATGAGGCACCACAGGGGTGGAGCAGCAACAAGGCAACAGAAGCAAGAGGAGTGGTAGCTTCAGGGAGAGCCGCAACAGAGGACTCTGATGTTGATTCAGATTCCACCTCCTCTAATGATGAGGACTCTTCCACTGAGGGAGAGTCTGTGGTAAGAGAACCGGAGCAGCAAGAGCAGCAGCAGCAGGAGCAACAACAGCAGCCGTCGCAGCATCAGACAGTAAGACGCAGCTCGCGCTTATCTATCCCACCACGACAGTATGATGCTACAACTGGTGAGTGGACTGGTCTGAGTTACGCCTTTGTGGCTCAAGGAGAGCCGTCCACAGTGGCAGAAGCACTTGCTCTACCGGATGGGGCCAAGTGGAAGGCNGATGAGGCACCACAGGGGTGGAGCAGCAACAAGGCAACAGAAGCAAGAGGAGTGGTAGCTTCAGGGAGAGCCGCAACAGAGGACTCTGATGTTGATTCAGATTCCACCTCCTCTAATGATGAGGACTCTTCCACTGAGGGAGAGTCTGTGGTAAGAGAACCGGAGCAGCAAGAGCAGCAGCAGCAGGAGCAACAACAGCAGCCGTCGCAGCATCAGACAGTAAGACGCAGCTCGCGCTTATCTATCCCACCACGACAGTATGATGCTACAACTGGTGAGTGGACTGGTCTGAGTTACGCCTTTGTGGCTCAAGGAGAGCCGTCCACAGTGGCAGAAGCACTTGCTCTACCGGATGGGGCCAAGTGGAAGGCCGCCATCGAAAGCGAGTTGGCCTCGCACAAGGAGAACAGTACATGGAAACTGGTGGACCGGCCCGCTGGCGCTCACGTTGTAGGGTGCAAGTGGGTCATGGTCAAGAAGCTGAAGCAGGATGGGACCATCGACCGCCACAAGGCGCGGCTGGTGGCCAAGGGTTTTGCGCAGCGGCCGGAGAGCGAGTACGATGAGACGTACGCGCCCGTCGTCACCTTTGCAACGATCCGGTCTCTCCTCGCAACAGCAGCAGCCAAGAACTTAGAGGTTCACCAGATGGATGTCAAGACTGCATTTCTCTACGGAAAACTTGACAAAGAAGTCCTGATGGAGGTGCCTGAGGGGGTGGATGCACCACCTCGAAAAGTTTGTAAGCTCGACAAGTCATTGTATGGGCTGAAACAGGCCCCTAGGTGCTGGTACAAGGAGATGGATGCCTTCATGGAGGGGTCCGGATACGGTCACTACGAGAACGACCTCAGTATGTACGTACGAGAGGACGAGGATGGCCTCGTCTTGGTGGCTCTTTACGTCGATGATCTCATCATCTGCGCATCATCGACAAAGCTGCTGAAGAACATCAAGATGCAGCTGAGCAGCCGGTTCCAGATGAAGGACCTGGGACCTCTTGAGTACTACNTAGGCATCAGTGTCACGCGGGATCGCTCAGCCGGCACCATCAGGCTCAGCCAGACCAAATACATTGATCACATCCTCAAGCGGTACGACATGGAGGACTGCAAACCCGTCAGCACCCCCATGGCAGCAGATTGCATCCTCACCTCAGGTGCCGCTCCTACCAACAAAGCAGAGCAGGTCGACATGGCAGGCGTGCCATATCAGTCTGCCGTGGGCAGTCTAATGTACGCGATGGTCGCGACTCGCCCCGACATCTGCCACGCTGTGGGGCAGGTGAGCAGGTATATGGCCAACCCTGGGCCACAACACTGGCAAGCAGTGAAGCGGATCTTTCGCTACCTGAAGGGCACGCGGCACTTGGGCATCCAGTACGGTGGGGTGCCACAGTCGGACTCCTTGCGGCTCATGGTGTATACCGATGCAGATTGGGCTGGGAATGTCGACGACCGCAAGTCCACGTCGGGCTATGTGTGCGTGCTGAACGGAGGAGCCGTGTCATGGGCAAGCCGTAAGCAGGACTGCGTCTCCCTCTCTACTGCCGAAGGAGAGTACATTGCTCTAGCGGAAGCGTGCAAGGAGACAATGTGGCTGCGTAGCCTGCTCCAAGAGATACGAGCACCTCAATCGGCCGCAACGGTAGTCAAGGTGGACAACAAGTCTGCCATCGACATGTCCAAAAATGGCACCTTGACGCGGAGGACAAAACACATCGAAGTTCGGTACCACTTCAGTCGCGACCTGGTCGCTAAGGGAGTGCTGGAGCTTGAGCACGTTGCGTCCAAGCTCAACCGGGCAGACATGCTGACAAAACCCCTTCACCGAGATCTCCACCTTGCAGGAAGACAGGGTATCGGCATGAAGAGCGTAAGTGACGAAGACTGAAGACAGGACAAGTGGCCAGAGGTGCAAGGGAGAGATTGTTGTTATTTGAATGCCCCTTGGCCACTAGTCTCCAGAATTGGCGAGTAGTGGACGGACCAGGCATGCACTGCTCATGTGGAGCAAGTCCCCTGGGTCCGGTCCAACAGACCAGGCATGCACTGTCCTTGTTCAAGGATAAGTCCCCTGGGTTTTTTTCTCATGATGGCTATTCAGATTGTCAATCTGACCGTACCGATGGAAAGAGCAGGTGTCAAACTGTCAGCTGTCCAAGTTTCGGGCAGATCCAACGGTCGGATTGGAAGATGCAAGATGTGCCTTGGATCAGGGGATGTCTTCCCTGATTGAGGGGATGACCTCCTTAATTTAAGGAGTGACATCGGCCGAGGCGCGCGCGCTTCGGGTTAGCCGAGGCGCGTGCGCTTCGGCTGCCAAAGGCACTCCTTAGCTATTTATGCCTTGTACTTGCCATTGTCTCAACTACTCCTTCACTTGATGTCTCTTGTTTGAGCTGTGCGCTTGAGACTGAGCTTGATATGAACTGCTAAGGTGGTTGTAATCTTGCTCGTGTGAGAGTGCTGACTTAATTTGTTGGGCTCTCACACCAAGGAAGAAGAAGGCTTAGAGGGCGGGAGCCCCTAAGACCTTGAGCGAAAGCACCTGGGTAGCTAGGTCTCACCAGAGGCATAGTTAATTCCTTCGGGGTGATCGTGATCCTTGGGTGAAATTCCCTTGGACGGTCGGCAGTTGCCATTGTGTCGGCGCTGTTTTCTAGACCGGAGCCTCAGGCTACGTGACTCAGGAATAACAGACAAGATAAGTGATGGGCTGAGAAGAGCTTAGCAAAGGAGCAAGAAAGTGATAGAGCGAAGAGTTAAGAGCTGAGAGTGGATGACGATACTACTGGAAGATGAGTGATGAGTGAGCAGAGCAAAGATACGAGAAGAAAGTGGTGGAACCAAAGGCAAAGACAATGAAATGTTCCAGGCTAAACTTGGGGGAATGAACATCCTTGGTACATACTATCATAACAAGACAAAAGTGCTAAGCAAGGGCTCCTCATTCACAGAGAAGGAATTGGAACTGAGTAGCTATTGGAAACATGTACTATCAATGTTTTCCTCTTTCTCAACTTCACCTTTCGCTCATCATGAGGAACATTGCTACAGGCTCCACCTTGCTCTTTCATACCATGTCTTTTCAATTAACCTAACCTACATCATTGCTCTGTCTATTTCAATGGATTACAATGCGGTACAAGCATTCTCACACTGTGGAACTGCTCAGGGACATCACCAGGGAACATGGGTTTGCAATGTGGGTTTCCCACCTTCCTAGGTGGGAAGAAGAATTGCTTAGGGACATCACCAGGGAACATGGGTTTGCAATGTGGGTTTCCCACCTTCTTGCCAACAAGGGCATCTGGACTGGGTTTGCACAAGCCTTCTTTACGCAAGAGGAGCCTCAATCAGTGATGGAGGCACTACAGAGGAAGGATGGGGCTGAGTGGGAGGGAGCAATAAAATCTAAGCTTGCCTCCCACGAGGAGAACGGCACTTGGGAGCTGGTTGACCGTCCGGAGAGCGAGAAGATTATCAGCTCCAAGTGGATCTTTTGGAAGAAGCTCACGAAGGAGGGGAAGGTGGAGCGGTACAAGGCGCGGCTGGTTGCGAAAGGGTATGCCCAGAGAAAAGGGGAGCAATAGAATGAGACCTCCCCACCCGTGGCCAAGTTTGCCTCCATCCGCACTATCCTCTCGGTGGCAGCGGCACGCGACTACGAAATCCACCAAATGGACGTCAGAACTGCGTGCCTCAATGGTGACCTGGACAAGGAAGTCTATATGGAGGTACCGGAGGGCGTGGATGCACCGCAAGGGAAGGCGTGCTTCGCAAGGGGCTCTAAGGACTAAAGCAAGCTCCGCTCATGTGGTACTTCAAAATGGACAGTTTCATGGGTAAGCTTGGCTGCAAGCGCTGCGAGGCGGATCACAGGGTGTATGTGCGTAAGCAGTTGAGGGTCCACCAAATTGTCGTCCTCTATGTGGATGACCCCATCCTTGTATTTTCGGATGAGGGGGAGCTCAAGAGCCTGAAGAAACATCTTGGCAGCCGGTTCAAGATGACGGACATGGGCGAGCTTGACTACTACCTAGGAATTTCCATCAAGAGGGACTGCAAAGTACGCACGCTGAAGATGGGGCAAGAAATATATGTGCAGGAGGTGCTCCGTCGCTACAACATGGAGGAGTGCAACCCCATCGGCACGCGTATAACAACTACATGCGAGCTGAGCTTGAGCATGGGCCCAAGCACAGAGGACAAAAAAGAGGAGATGGCTGTAGTACCGTACCCGTCCGCAGTTGGCAGCATAATGTATGCCATGGTGGCCACGCGACCTGATCTTGCCTTTGCTGAGGGACAAGTGAGCCGCTATGTTGCTGATCCCCGGCAGCTATACTGGAAAGTAATCAAGAGAATCCTCCGCTACGTGAAGGCGACGACACAGTCGCGACTTCTGTTTGGAGGAGGAGCCTGGACTAGCTCCGTTGAGTTGGTTGGCTACTCCGACGCTAACTGGGCAGGTGATGTTGATGACCGTAAGTCAACATCAGGCTATGTGTTTGTGCTTGGTGGTGCAGCGGTGTCTTGGGCAAGCCAGAAGCAGGACTTTGTGGTGCTATCTAGTACTGAGACGGACTATATTGCGCTCGCGGATGCTGCAAAGGAGGTGCTATGGCTGTGGCGTTTACTCAAGGAGATTGGGGTGTCGCAGAAGAAGCCACCGGCACTCAACATTGACAACATGAGTGCCATCAGCCTGACCCAGAACCCTGTGCTACACTGGAGGACCAAGCACATAGAGATCCGGCATCACGTTGCATGAGACCTCGTTCCAAAGGGTGATGTGGTGGTTGTGCACTGCGGCACAAAGCACATTCTTGCTGATGCCATGACAAAGGCGCAACCCCAGGACAGGCATGATGCTACTTGCATGGAGCTTGGGCTTTGTCAAGCCGCTTGAGGTGCATGTTAAGCATGAAAAACTGCCATGGGTGATGCGCAAGGGGGAGATTGTTGGAGAGATGCTCCTCACCATGGCAGGAGTGACTCCAAAAAGGAACACCTAAAAGACAAGCCTTAGTGGCTTAGTGGTTAATGTTGTCCACCTCTAGAGGCAGGGGCCGGGGTTCAAGTCCCACAAGATCAATTTCTGCCCTGCCTCAAGGTGGAAAATAGATGCCAGGAAGCTAGCTCAAACTATAGAATTCCTCCTTGAGTTTCTAGAAGGCCAGGTGAGGGTCCAGGAAGGTCTCACAACCTCTAGAAGGGATGACTTTTCCTACAAGGAATGTAGAGATGGCTTGGTCTTCTGGATACCTTCCCTCCTACTAGAAGCAAGCTGAGGAATCTACGAAGGGGCAGGAGTTTCTAGAGGAAGGAAGGGATGCCTTCCTAGGTGGGAAAAAGACAGCCTACCAAGGAGCACTCTAGAAGCCATAGAATCTGCTAGGAAGCTCCAAATCTGGCATGCTTTGATGTTCTAGAAAGCTTCGATCAGTGGCTATAAAATGGCACTGCTTGTGAGCCTTCATCAAGAGTTAATTACCATTCAATTCAGGCCAAAACTATTGCCTCACTCTCTGACCAACTTTCTGCCATCCTTGGAACCAGTTGCCTCCACAGTTTCAGTCTCTCCAAAAAGAGTAGGTGGTGTGAACCAGCCACTGCTAAGGACCCTCCAGGGTGCACACTCACCCTCGGGCCAGCACATGATCCCTGGCGTAAATCCCAATCCTTGAACCAATGCCCTCATCCTAGTCTTCGATCTTAACATCCAATCCCCATCCCTTATCCCATTCCCCGATGTTAGTCCTTGTTCTTAGTCCCTGATCCTGGTCTTGATGGTAGTCCCCGATCCTAGTCACCCAATTGCTGTCCACGGTCCCAGCCCCTGATCCGAGACAGCGATCACAGTCCTTGATCCAGGTCCCCAATCCCAATCCCCGATCCAGGTTCCCGATCCCTGTCTCCAATTCTTGTTCCAAATAGTAGTCACCGATTCACTCCCTGATCCCGGTCGCCGATCCAAGCCCCTGATCTCGGTCCCCGATCCTTGTCCTTGATCCTAGTCCCAGATCCTAGTTCCCTATCCCAGTCCCGAAGCCCAGTTGATGATTCTTGTCACTAATTCCTGTCCCATATCCCTGTCCTCCATCCTTGTCCCCAGTCCCAGTCCCCAAACGCTTGTTCCCGATCACAGTCCCCGGTCCCAGTCTTGGATCTCTGTCCTAGATTTTAGTTCCCAATCCCCGTTCCTGATCCCACTCCCTCACCCCTGTCCCCGATCCTTGTCTCGAATCCCACTCCCTGGTCCCTTTCCCGATCCCACTCCCTGATCCATGTCCACATCCCTGTCCCCAATCATAGTCCGTGATCCTAGTCAATGATCCTTGTTCTCAATCCCAGTCTCTAATTCAAAACCTCGGTACTAATCCTCAATCCCAGTCGCGGATCCAAGTCCCTGATCCAAGTCCGAGATCCAAGTCCCCGATCCTAGTCCCTAATCACATTCCTGTTAGCCATTGAGCTAACCACACCGGCAGAGAAGCCGTGAAACCAAAAATCTCACAAAGGTTTTTACGCCTTCTTCCTTTGCAGGTGTGTGTCGTGCACCCCAAACGTAATCAGGCATACACTTCACCTTCAAGAGTACAAACGCCATAGCATTACATCTAAAGAAGAGCTCAAGTCATCAGTACACAAGAGAGTATCAAGCAAGGGTTGATTGATGAGCATGCAAGACAAGTCCTCATATAGCTGTCCGTCTAGTCCTATAACTCAAAAGCACAATCCTGAGAAGTGGTTTGACCTTGCCACATCACCAAGAAACTTGAGCTGTGGGCTTGACACATAAGCATCCTTGTGCCAAGGTGAGAAATCAGCGGTGTTGCTTCCCAGAAGCTACAAACGTTCTTTCTTGGAAGCTTCTATAAAAACCAAGATGTGCATGGAGCTAGGATCCAACTCATGACCTCTCACTTGGCCAAATCAACAAAATGGCCAAGTTAACCACTCACCTACATGGTGTACTCATAGGTCACATCTCACATGAGACGGAGCATAGTTGAGTCACCTTAGAACAAATCCAGGGGTCATACCTCCACAAGGGCCAGAGCGTTCCTGATCCATCGTACAAGACTGAACAAGAGGCAAACACATTCAACAAATCTCTCCATTGCACCTTATGTGAGTTTCCATCATCATTCTTCATCACTTGCGTTGACCATGCCGATACCTTGCCTGCCCGCCTGGTGGAGATCCTTGTCCAATGGCTTTGTAAGAATGTCAGCCCGGTTCAGCTTGGTGCTGAAATACTCTAGCTCTACTGTCTACTTGTAGACCAACTCCGGAGCATAGTGGTAGCGGATCTCGATGTGTTTTGTGCGCTTAGACAGAACTGGGTTCCTCGACATGTCAATTGCGCTCATGTTCTCAATCTTGACGATTGCCACTGTTGCCTGTGGTGCCTTCATCTCAGAGAGCAAGCTGCAAAGCCACTACACCTATTTACACACCTCTGCGGATGCTATGTACTCAGCTTTAGTTGTTGACAGAGAGACACACTGCTGCTTGCGACTCGCCCAAGTAATAGCACCTCCATTTAGCATACACACAAAGCCGGAGGTGGAATTTCTCTCGTTGATATTGCCTCCCCAGTCAGTGTCGGTCTAGCACATGAGACAGAGTGACGTGGATCTAGCGATATATCCAAAGTGGAGTCCCACATGCTGCGTCCCCTTAAGGTAGCGCATGATGCGCTTCACAGCCTGCCAGTGCAGTGGACCAGGATTGGCCACAAATCGGCTCTCTTGCCCAACAGCGTGGGCTATATCTGGCCGTGTGGCAACCATGGCATACATCAGACTGCCCACTGCACACTGATTTGGGATGCCCAACATGTCAGTTTTCTCTACTGATGGTACCTGCAGCTTTGTCACGCTTGATGGCAATGCCAAGGTAGAAGTTAAGAGGACCCATTTCCTTCATCGTGAACCTGCTACTCAACTGCCCCTTGAGATCGTCTAGCAGCTGCGTTGAAGAAGAGCACAAAATCAGGTCATCGACGTACAAGGCAGCCAACATAGTCCCTTTGTCGCTCTCATGAACATACATGCTAGGGTTGTTGTTGCAGTGCATGAAGAACCCCTTAGTCATGAATGTATCCATCTCATGGTACCAAAGTCTTGGCGCTTAGTTTAGGACATAGAGTGCCTTTACCAACCTGCACACCTTGGCCTCGGGAGCATCAACGCCTTATGCAACCTCCATCAGCACCTCCTTGTCAAGTCTGCTGTAAAGGAAGGCTGTCTTGTCATCTATGTGGTGGACCTCTATATGTTTGGCAGCAGCAATGGCGAGCATTGACCGGATGGAGGCGAACGTCACAAAGGGAACAAAGGTCTCATTGTACTCTGCGCCAGGCCGTTGAGAGAACCCCTTTGCTACCACCCGTGCCTTGTACTTGTCTATCTTACCATCCTGTTTCCTTTTTCTTTCAGCACCCACTTGGATTCCACAACATGAGCGCTGGCAGGTCTGTCCACCAGCACCCATGTCCCATTTTCCTTGATGGTGCTAAGTTTAGTACGAATTGCTTCATCCCACTCAGCTTTGTTAGGCCGCGCGGGTGCCTCTGCAACAGATGTTGACTCCTCTTGAACCAGGAATGAATAGTTGAAGCCTGACCATTCATCCCTATCTGCGTTGTAATGCTGCCGCGGAACTTTCACATGTGAGCTGCTCCTTAGACCTGCTGGCTGTTGCTGTTGATGTAGAGGTTGGAGGTCTATTTTGTAGTCGATGGAGGGAGAGGTATCCTCCTCATGGTCTTGAGGTTCAGATACGTTGGCCTTGGAGGCTGATTCCTCTGAGTCATCTTCATCAGCTTCTGTCCCTGTTGTAGTACCCAGCCCATGCCATTGTGCTGGTACTTCCTCTCCCTCCTCAAGAAGAGTGAGCCACTTTCCCTGTTTTGGACTTTTCTCAAGTTCAACAAGCTCTCCCTTACTCACTGAATGTTTGTGGAAATCCACGTCTTTGGTACGGATGACCTTCTTAACTCCTAGGTCCCTCTGTCTATAAGGTCTGTAGGCGGTGCCATAGCGGATGGAAATAGATTTTTGTGCTCTTGCATAGAGCTTTCCAAGACCCTCACCCGTTTGGACCTTGGCAAAGCCGGTGCAACCAAACACCTTGAGATGAGAGGCGTCCGGCTTCCTACTCGACCATGCTTCTTGAGGTGTCTTTAGCTGCTGTGTCTGCTTCTTGTTGCATCTCCTTCGCAGAGCTCCTACAAGTGTGAGGTTCACAAGATACGTAGTTATGCGTGCTGCTTCAGTCTAGAACCTAGAAGGTAGCTGTTGAAGATTTGCCCCTCTGCATGCCCAAGTGCGGCGCCGGGAGGCGCCGACGAGCCGCCAGAGAGAGGAAAATCCTCGTCGACGGATCTGGCGACTCAAGGACTACTCGGATCCTCAAATGCACGATTGCCCCTAAAATGTGACAAGTTGCTGAATCTGGTGGAAGTTGTTTCACCGGAATCGGACAAGTAACGAGGGAGATATGGGCTTCCAAAGTTGGGGTGTGCGCGGCGGTTCTGGGAGTCGGCCGCGGTTTGACTTCCGGTGAATAATTGACCGGAGTGAGTAACACAAAGCCATCTGGGGATTTTGCTCCGGAAGGACTGCCGAGGCGTCCGGTGGATGATCCGCCGGATTTCAGGAGTGCAGTTTGTTACTGAGGGACTTAGCCAAAATCCTGGCTCGGAGTCCGAAACTCAGTAGTACAGTTTGTTACTTGGGGACTTGGTCAAAATTCCAACTGGAAGGCCGCAAACAGGTTTCGACCCACATCAATCCCCATCACCAAACTCGATGATTAACTCATCGAAACAGACCCCAAAGGCGTGAGGGGCACCGCCACTACGCATAGGGACATCTGCGCCTCCGGAATGGCATTTTGATGGGTCCTTGATGTGTGAAGGCGCCTCGGCGGGCGACGTGGTGCGCGCCGCCGAGTGAGCGGCTGGTTTGGGGTGCTGCGCTTCGACTGACGTAGCGGGAGCTACGGTTATCCGAATCGCGCACTGTTTGGTGCGTTGGAGAGCTCATGACTAGTCCTACAAATGTTCAGATCATGTCCATGTTAAAAAATGCAAAACTGCGTTGTTCCCTTCGCAAAAGTGACTGTCTCACAAATTCCTTTGACTCCCAGAAACATAGCGTGAGGCGACCAAAAAGCTCATGCTTAGACTCAGAACCACCCACAAAACATAGCCGTGAACACACAATAGACCCGTCGGGCCACGTGGGAACGGCCTCCACCCGGGGGCCGTTTTTCGACAAAGGGTTATGGGCCCACAGCCTTGACCGGTCTGCACATCGCTCATGGCTTTCGCGGCGGACGGGACTGTCGTCAGGGACGACATCGCCGTCAAGCTCTGAGGTCCCGGAGTTGAAGACTGCGCAAATGGCGTAGAAGGAGACGCAGCCCATCCAGAAGTATGCAGGTGGCCTTGGCTGCGGGCTATGGAGGTGGCACTTTGAGTTGCACCTCACGCATAAAGGGCTGCTAGAGGTCATGAAGGGAACGGAAGTCCTCGACGAAGCGACGGTGATGGAAGCGCAGAAGGAGGCCTTCGCAAAGAAGAACACTGAGGCGCTCATGCTCCTCGTGTCCGGGACGGCCGAGTCGCAGTGGGGCTACTTCTAGGGCTGCAAGCTGGCAGCCAAAGCTTGGCAAAAACTCTGTGCCATCCATCAATCCAAGTCGCTGGCGAACAAAATCTTCGCAATGAAGCGACTCCTAAGAGTGAGAATCGAGGAGGGAGATGATTTCATCACCGCCATGCAGCAGATCGAGTCGCTTGCCTCACAATGCAACAACGTGGGGTGGAAGATCGACACGCAGCTGCAGGCGATGGCCCTCCTCGTGGCCCTTCCTGACAGTTGGAGCCCTCTCATTACAGTCTTGGGAGGATGGGCAGAGGACAAGCTCACCTATGGCGCGGTCGCAGAGTACATCCGCAATGAGACGCAGCGACGGAGCTGCAGGGATTCCTCGTCGTCCTCATCGGCCCTCGTCACCAAAACACGTGGTGGCGGAAGCGGAGCCAAGGGAGGTGGTGGACAGGGCGGCGGCAAGAAGGGCGCTAAGAAGGGTGCGTGCCGTAACTGCGGCAAGGAGGGCCATTGGGCCCATGAGTGCACCAAGGAGGCAAAGGCCGGCGGCAAGGAAGCCAAAGGCAAGAAGGCGCTTCTCAACGGCACTCAAAACCACTACCTCAAGAAGGCCAACCAGCGATGCCTTGACTCCGGAGGGGAGGAGCATACCCAGGTCAAGAAGGTCGGGTTCATCAACTACACCAAGTCCAGCAAATCCATGGTGGTCGCAAACGACAAGGTCGAGCCGGCGGCTGGCCAAGGAGATGTGGACGTGGAGGTGGTGGTTGGTGGAAAGCGGGTACAGCGCGTCATCAAGGACGTGCAGCACGTACCCGGCTTGGCTGACATTCTAAGTGTCAGCCGCCTGACTGACAAGGGGTACGAGGTGCTCTTCAGGAGAAGAGGGGCAGTCGTGCGGAAGGACGGTGGCGGTGAGCCAGTGCTGGAGGCTAAGCGNGGGTTCATCAACTACACCAAGTCCAGCAAATCCATGGTGGTCGCAAACGACAAGGTCGAGCCGGCGGCTGGCCAAGGAGATGTGGACGTGGAGGTGGTGGTTGGTGGAAAGCGGGTACAGCGCGTCATCAAGGACGTGCAGCACGTACCCGGCTTGGCTGACATTCTAAGTGTCAGCCGCCTGACTGACAAGGGGTACGAGGTGCTCTTCAGGAGAAGAGGGGCAGTCGTGCGGAAGGACGGTGGCGGTGAGCCAGTGCTGGAGGCTAAGCGCGAGGGAGGCCTCTACATAGTGGAGACCAAGGTGATCGCCGCGGCGACAGATTCAGCAGACTTGCAGGAACGCACCGTCAACCTGGCCAAAGGAGGGGGAGCTGATCTGGAGCTCTGGCACTGACGACTAGGGCATTCCTCACTCGCAGTCGTGAAGGAGATGGCAAAGCACGAAGTGGTACGCGGCCTCGTCATCGATGGTGCGAAAGAGGCGATAGATGCAACAGTGCACAAAAAGTGCGAGCCTTGCATCATGGGCAAGGCGCGACGTAAACCGTTCAACGAGGACGTGAATCGCGCCTCGGACCTGCTAGAGTTTGTGCACAGTGACATGTGCGGGCCTTTCAAGACGGCGTCAAAGAGCGGCGCGCGTTACTTCGTCACCTTCATTGATGATTACAGCAAAAAACTCTTTGTGTACTTCATGAAGTGGAAAGGCGAGGTCCTGGACCGGCTGAAGGAGTATGTCGCCGCCGTGGAGAGGCAGACTGACCGGAAGGTCAGAGCGCCACGCAGCGACAACGGCGGAGAGTACGTGGGCTGTAGCGGGTGGATGAAGCAGCAGGGCATAAAATGGCAACAAACTATGTCGTAATTGCCTCACTCAAATGGCGTGGCGGAGCGGGCGAACCAGACACTACTGAACATGGTACGGACCATGTTGGTGGATGCGTAATTGTCGCGAAGCTTCTGGGTGGAAGCTGTGCGTACGACGAGCTACACCATTAACCTCACTCCTACAGCGGTGCTGAAGGGGAGGAGCAGCTAGAAGACACCGCAGGAGGTTTGGAGCGGGCGCAAGCCAAGTGTGGCACACCTGAAAGTGTTCAGGTGCAAGGCGCACGCGGTGGTGCAGGCTGCGCAAAGGCGTGACAGCAAGCTGGAGCCACGGGCAAATTTGTATCTCTTCCTTGGCTATGAGAGCGTGCATAAAGCGTACCGGCTCTACGACATGCGCAAGGAGGAGGTAATTTGCAGCCAAGACGTTGAGTTTGACGAGCAGCAGAGTTACATCAGCAGCAACGACGCGGGCGTGGTGGACTCCCCAAAGACGGGGGAGTGGTTCCAGCTCCTTGACTACTAGAAGGAGCTGGCGGACGCCAAAGTTGAGGATGCGGCATCAGAGCGCGAAGGTGCACCAACGGTGGGAGCTGACGTGGAGGACTCTGATGATGATCAAGCTGATGAGGACATGCATCGGAAGGATCCGGCGGATGAGGCACCTATGGTGCCAAGGCGCGCACTCCTGGCAGAGTGTGCATCGGGCGTCGGTGGAAAATCCACCGGACGTGCCAGTCGTTCAGGCGATATTTCGCCAGAACGAGAGAGATTCTCAGGGAGCCGTCCGGTCGGTGATTCACCGGAGTGTGCTGAGTTGGAGGGATCGTAGCAGAGTGACGATGCGCCACCAAAACTACCGCGCCGCAGCGGGAGGCAGCGAAAAGTGGGAAAGTGCTTCGACGCAAGCACCAGTCGATCGATTGGCATGACGCGGTGCATGTTGGCTGCATCAACGGAGCCGACTACTGTGCAAGAGGCGCTTGCATGGCTTGAAGGGGATCAATGGGACGCAGCCATCAAATCGGAGCTGGTGTCCATCACGGAAAATGATACGTGGGAGCTGGTTGACAGGCCGAAAGATGCCAAGGTCATCGGCTCAAAGTGGGTCTTTAAGACCAAGTTCACAAAGGAGGGTGTGGTTGACAAATACAAGGTGCGAATGGTGGCAAAGGGTTACGCACAGCATAAGGGGGAGCACTACGATGAGACATTTGCTCCTGTCGCCAAGTTCACAAGCATCCGGGCGATCCTTGCGGTGGCGGTCGCGAAGGTCATGGAGCTCCACCAAATGGACGTAAAGATGGCCTTCCTCAACGGCATCATAGACAAAGAGATCTAAATGGAGGTGCCAGAGGGGGTGGAGGCGCCGGAGGGCAAGGTGTGTAAGCTGCGGAAGTCCTTGTATGGGCAAAAACAATTGCCCAGATGCTGGTACCAACAGATGGACAGCTTCATGGCACAACTCGGCTTCAAGCGCTGTGAGGCGGATCACAGCGTGTACGTGCGGCACAACAAACAGCTCCATCAAATCGTTGCACTCTACGTGGACAACCTGATTGTGTGCTCGACGGATTTGCCGAGCCTACAGCAACTAAAAGAGTAGCTGAGCAGCAGATTCCAGATGTCGGACATGGGGGAGCTGGAGTACTACCTCGGGGTGAGCATTACGCGAAACCGGAGGGCGCGCACGCTTGAGCTGGGACAGGCCAAATACGTGGCCGAGGTGCTGAAGCGGTATGGCATGGAGGACTGCAAACCAGTTGGCAGTCCGGTCTCCACGACCTGTGAACTGAGTGCGGCAATGGCGCTGCAAACAAAAGAAGAGCAGGAGGATATGGCAGAGGTGCCCTACCAATCGGCAGTGGGCAGCCTCATGTACGCCATGGTGGCGACTCGACCAGAGTTGGCCTACGCGGTGGGCCAAGTGAGCAGGTACGTGGCCGATCCAGGGTCACTACACTGGCAGGCGGTCAAGCGCATCCTCCGCTACCTGCAGGCGACACGGGATGCGTGCTTGAGGTTCGACGGCAAGGGGCGGGCGGACCCCTTGCGTTTGGTCTGCTACACGGACGCATACTATGCTGGCGATGTGGACAAACGGAAGTCCACATCCGGCTACGTGTTCTTCCTGGTTGGTGCAGCGGTCTCGTGGTGCAGCAGAAAGCAAGACTGCATTGCCACCTCCACAGTGGAAGCAGAGTACATCGCGCTGGCCGAGGCGATCAAAGAGGCAGTGTGGCTCCGTAGGTTGCTGGGGGAGCTGGGCGTACCGCAGCAGGAGCCAACGGTGGTGCAAGAGGACAACACCGGCACAATCTCGCTGACCAACAGCCCGACGCAGCACAGGAGGACGAAGCACATTGACGTGCGTTACCATTACGCATGGGACATGGTTGAAAAGGGAACGGTGGTGCTGCAGCATTGCAGCACGCATAACATGCTTGCGGATTGCTTGACCAAAGTGCAACGCGTCGACCGGCACTCATTGAGCGTGGCCGGGCTTCGGATGACCAGCTATGATGGGCTGGAGGGCGCAGCAGAAGATGAGTGAGAGCAAGCAGGAGTAGCGGGCATGGCAGGTGCAAGGGGGATAATATTGAAGATTTTCCCCTCTGCATGCCCAAGTGCGGCACCGGGAGGCGCCGACGAACCGCCAGAGAGAGGAAAATCCTCGTCGACGGATCTGGCGACTCAAGGATTGCTCCGATCCTAAAATGGAAGATTGCCCCTAAAAGTAGACGAGTTGCTGAATCTGGTGCAAGTTGTTTCACCGGAATCGGACAAGTAACAAGGGAGATATGGGTTCCAAAGTTGGGGTGTACGCGACGGTTCTGGGAGCCGGCTGCGGTTCGACTTCCTGTGAATAATTGGCCGGAGCGAGTAACAAAATGCCATCTGGGGATTTCGCTCCGGAAGGACTGCCGAGGCGTCCGGTGGATGATCTGCCGGATTTCAGGAGTGCAGTTTGTTACTGAGGGACAGCCAAAATCCTGGCTCGGAGTCGGAAACTCAGAAGTACAGTTTGTTACTCGGGGACTTGGTCAGAATTCCAACTGGAAGTCCGCGAACAGGTTACGACCCACATCAATCCCCATCACCAAACTCGATGATTAACTCATCAAAACAGACCCCAAAGGCGCGAGGGGCACTGCCACTACGCATAGGGACATCTGCGCCTCCGAAATGGCATTTTGATGGGTCCTTGATGTGTGAAGGCACCTCGGCGGGCGACGCGCCGCCGAGTGAGCAGCTGGTTTGGCGTGCTGCGCTTCGACTGACGTAGCGGGAGTTACGGTTATCCAAATTGCGCACGGTTTGGTGCGTTGGAGAGCTCATGAATAGTCCTACAAATTTTCAGATCATGTTCATGTTAAAAAAAATGCAAAATCGTGTTATTCCCTTCGTAAAAGTGACTGTCTCGCAAATGCCTTCGACTCCCAGAAACATAGCGTGAGGCGACCAGAAAGCTCACGCTTAGACACAGAACCACCCGCAAAACATAGCCGTGAACACATAGTAGACCCGTCGGGCCATGTTGGAACTGCCTCCACTCGGGGGCCGTTTTCTGACAGTAGCTTGGCGTCAAAGAGCATGCACCTTGTCATGCCAAGGAGGGTCTAATTCATCCTCTCTGCTACACCGTTGCTTTGAGATGAGTAGGGAGTAGTTTTCTGGTGTTCGATACCCTGTGTCTTGAGCCACTCCCTGCAAGCCTCGTGCTCCCCCCATTGTCTGTCCTCAATGCCTTCACCTTCTTTCCACTGTTTCGCTCAACCATAATGACAAAGGCTTGCAGATTCTCCTTCACCTCACTTTTCTTTTTGAGAAAGTATATCGAGACCTTGCGGCTATTGTCGTCGATGCAGGTGAGGAAGTATCTGTTGCGTCCATTGGATGGTATGCGAAAAGGACCACGCACGTCAGTGGATGAGGTCAAGGGGTGTGAGAGCACGCTTACCATTACGCTTGAAAGGTTTCCTCTTAGCCTTGCCTTAAAGGCATGGCTCACACAAGATCCCAGCTCCCTCCGCATCATTACCAAGCTCCATCCCACACACTACCTCGTACTGACCCATGAGTACCAATGTGCGATGTGCCATGTGCGTAAAGCGCATGTGCCTGAGGTTCTTAGACGATGTGCACTGGCTAGAATGAACAGCCCTGGTGGTTGCATTTGCTTCCGGTTTTGTTGCCGAATCATTCTCTGCCACTGTTTTCGTCGCTCCTGCATGCCTTTTTTCATCAGAATTTGCATAGCTGCTCTCCTCATCAACACTCGCGGCTGAAGATTCAGCCATTGATGTTGTCATCTTGGTGTGCAAGACGTAGATTCCATCAACGCGAGGGACCTGTGCGACAACCTTCTTGGCAGGGGAGGAGATGTTGATGTCCTTGGTAGGGACTATCACTACTTCCTTCTCTATAAAAACAACTCTCATGCCATGGTCAGTTATCTTTGAGACGAAGAGCAGGTTGGTTGTGAAGGAGGGCAAGTAGACTACCCCCCTGTAGCTTGAGGTTGGAGTCCGCACCGTTGACATCCACTGTGACCAGCTTGTGACCAATCCCCTCAGCTGCCTCAACCTTGCCGTTGGCGACTCTGAAGTTCTTGTTGCATGGAGCAAGAGAGATGGAGTCTCTCTGCACACAAGTGGTGTGCTCGTTTGTGCTCGAGTCAAGGTCGTAAGCTCCTGGCCTGAGTATTGCCCTCCCTTTGTTGGAGGCACACTCGGCCATCAAGCTTGTGGGATACTTCCCACCATTTCCCCCTCGCCATTCATCCTTGTCTCCTCCCTCCTTCTTGGGTGCCTGACACTCCCAAGCCCTACGTCCGGCCATACCAAAGTTATGGCAGCTTCCTTGATGCTTTGGACCCCTTCCACTATTGCCAGTTCTGTTGTTTCCCTTGTATGTAGAGGAGGAGGTATTGCGGAAGGTGCCACTGCTTTGTGAGGCAAAGGGAGCCATGTTTGCTGCACTACTGTTGCAACGCATGGCTTCATTCCGCACATACTCAAAGACGATGGTGTAGGATACTTGCTCTTCAATCCACCCTCCAAAAAGAGTGATCATGGGACACCATCTCTCCGGCAACTTCATCAGAAAAATCATGGCCTGCATATCGGATCTCAGGTCCCACCCCATGCTGTTGGCTTGTTGCAAGAGCGTCTCAAACTTATGCATAAAAGCGGAGACATCCTCCCCTTCACCAAGCCTCATACTGGTGAAGTTCTGTAGAATGAAGAGACGGTTGGCAAGTGAGGAGGACTGAAACACCTTGCCCAGTCTGGGGTGTGCCATGGCTGCCATTGTACAACCACTGATGTGTGAGAGGACTGAGGGTTGTATGGAGGACACGAGAACGGCAAGAGCCTTTTTGTTGAGCTTGACCCATGCCACAAGGTCAGCATCCTCCTCCTTTGGTGCTGGGATACTTCTGTCAAGATATCCTAGCAAGTCTCTATCATCCATGATGATCTCAAACTGCCACTTCCAGAGCACAAACCCCTCTTCATCAAACTTGAGGATGGGAGAATGATTCCCTGGCTCCCTTGTCCCTGCCATCCCTACACCTGCAACTGCTACAACTGCTGCACCTGTTGTTGATGCAGACGCACCTGTGTTTGAGGCCGTTGTAGGCTGTTGGTAAGAAGAGTGATTTCCCTGTTCACGTTGGCTGATGCACGAAGATGTAGGCTGATGTAGGCTGATGTAGGCTGATGTTAGCTCCCAAGGCAGAAAGGTGCAGATGTGTTGCATTCCCCCCCGGCTGATGATTGACCTGCAAAAAGAGAGGTTGGGTGAGAGTGAAGGCGCTCTCACTGCTTGTGACTTTGGGATTTGCATGCGTGAAACTAATCTAACCAGAGGAGTGGGGCCATGACCCTTTTGTTAGCAATTGAGCTAACCAGCTCTAGCAGAGAAGCTGCAGAACCGAAAAGCTCACAAAGGTTTTTACACCTTCTTCCTTTGCAGGAATGTGTTGTGCACCCCAAACTTAATAAGGCATACACTTCACCTTCAAGAGTACTAACGCCGTAGCATTACATCTCAAGAAGAGCTCAAGTCGTCAATACACAGGAGAGCATCAAGAAAGGGTTGATTGATCAGCATGCAAGACAAGTCCTTTTATAGCTGTCTGACCAGTCATAGAACTAAAAAGCACATTCATGAGAAGTGGCCTAACCCTGCCACATCACCAAGAGACTTGCGCTGTGGGCTTGACACACAAGCATCCTTGTGCCAAGGTAACAAATCAGCCGTGTTGCTTCCCAGAAGCTACACACTTTCTTTCTTTCTTTCATGAGATCTCACTCTGCCAAATCAACAAAATGGCCAAGTTAACCACTCACCTATATGGTGTACTCCCCTATCCCAGTCCTTGATCCTAGTCCGAATCCCATTCCCTGATCATAGTCCCAAATCCCACTCCTCAAACACGGTCCCCGGACCCTGTGCCCAAACCAGTTCTTCAAACATGGTCCCCGAACCTGGAGATTGAACCCTATCCCCAAACCCAGTACCTGATCCCTGTCACCAATCCCAGTCCCTGATCCTAGTCTCTGATCCTATTCTTCAATCCGAGTTTCCGATCCCAGTCCCTGATCCATGCCTTTGATCTCAGTCCCCGATCCAATTCCTTGTTCAGAGTTCCCGACCCATGTCCCTGATACTAGCCCCTAATCTTCGCCCCCGATTCCATTCCTTGAACCTTTTCCATGATCTTAGTCTCCGATCGGAGTATTTGAGCATAGTCCTCAAGACTAATCCCCAGTTCCAGTCCTGGATCCCAAACCCCGATCACAATCTTCGAACCCAGTCCGTGACCCAAGTTCCCGATACCAATGCCCAATTTCAGTCCCTGATCCCAGTCCCCGATCCCAGTCCCTGATCCCAATCACCGATCCCGGCTCCGGATCCAAGTCCCCGATCTCCATCCCTGGACTTATTCCCTAATCCAAGTCCTTCAACCCTATCCCCGATTTCTGTCCTTGATCCCACTCCTTGATTCAAGTTCTTGATCCCAGGTCCAGATCCTAGTCTACGATCCCAGTCATCGATCCCTATCCAAGATCACCAAGCTCAATCTGCAATGGTTTTCAGACATCAGAATGATGATGGAAGCAAAGGGCAGTACATGAAGCTAGTTGCCGAATCGGCTGAGAGGAGTCTTTCGGCAGGTGTAGTGAGATAACGTAGAGCTGCGAGTTAGACAGATGGTTGAAGTGAGAGAGTATGGAAGCTAGCCTAGCAAGATTGGTGTTGATAGGCATGGGATGAGAGGAGTTGAGCGAAAGAATGGGAGTGACGGAGCGAAGAGGTGCAACAGAGAGTTGAAAGTGGATGACAATGGAGTGAGTTAAGAAGTGAGCAGAGCAAAGACACGACGTCAAAGCCGTCAAACCAAAGGCAAACATGATAGATAGAACTATTCTGGTTTAAACTTGAGGTGAAAACATCCTTGGTATATAGAGGCAGAACATGACAAAACAACAATATCAATGGCTTCTTGTGTGCTAGTCAAACTCGTATGCGAATGTGTTGCCTATTAGGAGATCACTCGGTCTGTTGCCCATTTGGTCGGTACAAGACTGACAATAGCAAGTGCTGATCACCGAGGTGTCTCAAGTCAGAGCTGAACTGTTAGTTGAGCATTTGGAATATCCAACAGTTGTGGTCTTGTTGGATTCTTATTCTGACAACAATGAGCGCGCAACTAGGCCGCAACAAGGGGGTACCTAGGGCGCAGCTAGGGTGCAAATAGGGAAAAACTAGGGCAAAACTAGGGCGCAACTAGGTCATAGCTAGTGCCAAACTAGGGCACAACTAGGGCACAACTAACGCGCAAATAGGGCGCAACCAGGACGCAACTAGGGTGCAATTAGGTCGCAAGTAGGGCACAAGTAGGCTGGAAGTTGGCCGCAAGAAGGGCACAGCAAGGGCGTAACTAGTGCGCAACTAGGGCGTAAGTAGTGCATAACTAGGGCGCAACTAGGATGCAACTAGGGTGGAAGGAGGACGCAAACATGGCGCATCTAGGGCACAACTAGGGCGCAACTAGGGTGCAAGTAGGGCGCAAGCAGGGTGCAACTACGGTGCAACAAGGATGTAGCTAGTGGCAGACTGAGGCGAAACTAGGGCGCAGCTACGAATCAACTAGGGCGCAACTAGGGTGCAAGTAGGGCACAAGTAGGGTGAAAGTAGGGTGCAACTAGGAGGCAACTACGATGCAAGTAGGGTGCAACTAGGGTGCAACTAGGGGGCAACTAGGGCACAAATAGGGCGCAACTAGGGCGCAAGAATGAAAAAGTAGGGTGCAATTGGCGCCCAACTAGGGCGCAACTACGAGGCAATTAGGACGCATGTAGAGTGTAACTCGGACGTAACCAGGGTACAAGTAGGGCACACATAGGATACAATTAGGACGTAAGTAGGGCACAACTAGTGTGCAACTTGGGCGCAAGTAGGGCACAACTAGGGTACAACTAGGGTGTAACTATGGCACAACTAGGGCGTAGCTAGTCTGGACAAAGGTGTAACTACGGACCAATGATGTCGCAACTAGGGTGCAACTAGGGCACAAGTAGGCCGCAAGTAGGGCGCAACTAGGGTGCAACTATGACACAACTAGGGCGCAAATAGGGCGCAACTAGGATGCAAGCAGGGTGCAAGTAGTGCGCAAGTAGGGCGCAAGTAGGGCTTAAGTAGGGTGCAACTAGGGCGCATCTAGGGCGTAACTAAGACGCAAATAGGGCGCAACTACGGCGCAAGTAGGACACAAGTAGGGCGCAAGTAGGACACAAGTAGGGTGCAACTAGTGTGTAACTAGGACACAAGTAGGGCGCAAGTAGGGCACAAGTAGGGTACGACTAGGGCGCAACTAGGGTGCAACTAGGACGCAAGTAGGGTGGAATGAGGACATAACTAGGGTGCAACTAGGTTGTAACTAGGATGCAAGTAGGGCGTAACTTGGGCATATCTTGTGCCCATCAGAGGCACAACTTGGAAAACAACTAGTGCGCAAGTAGGGCGCAACTAGGGCACATGTAGGACCTAAATATTGCACAAGTAGCTGCAATTTGGGTGCAATGAGGGAGTATATAGGACGTAGGTAGTGTCCATCTGAGGCGGAAATAGGGAGCGACCACGGCGCAACAAGGGTGCAACCAGGGCCCAATGAGGTTGCAAGTAGGGCGCAATGATGGCGTAACTAGGGCGCAATTAGGGTGCAATTAGGGTGCAACTAGGGCATAGCTAGTGCCCAATTGAGGCTCAACTAGGGTACAACTAGGGTGCAACTATGGCGCAACTAGGGCGCAAGTACGGCACAAATGAGGCACAAGTAGGGCGCAACTAGGCCGTTGTAAGGAAGCAACTAGGATGCAACTAGGGTGCACGTAGGGCGCAAGTAGGATGGAACTGAGGCACAACTAGGGCGTTACTAGGGTGCAAGTAGGATTCACCTAGGGCGCAACTAGGGCACAACTAGGGCACAACTAGCGTGCAAGTAGGGTGGAAGTAGGGTGCACGTAGGGAGCAACTCAGATGCAAGTAGGGCACAACTACAGTGCATGTGTGACGCATCCAGGGAGCATCTAGGGCGCAACTAGATTGCAAGTGGGGCGCAAGTAGGGCACAACTAGGACGCAACTATGATGCAAGTAGGGTGCAAGTAGGTCGCAACTAGGTTGCGCGTAGAGTGCAACTATGTCACAACTACGGTGCAAGCAAGGTGGAAGTAAAGCACAATCATGGTGCAAGTAGGGGGCATTGAGAGGGCAAGGAGGACACGACTAGGGCATAAGTAGGGTACAAGTAGGGTACAAGAAGGGCACAAGTAGGGCGCAACTAGGGTGCAACCAGGGCACAAGTAGGGTACAACTGTGATCCAACTAGAGCAAAACTAGGGCACAATTTGGGTGCAAGTAAGGCGTAAGTAGGACGTAACAAGGGCGCACCTAGGGTGCCACTAGGGCACAAACAGGGCGTAGCTAGTGTCCAACTAAGGCGTAACTAGGGCACAACTAGGACACAACGAGGTTGCAACTAGGGTGCAACTAGGGCGTAGCTGGTCCCAAACTGAGCTGCAACTAGGGCGTAAGCCAAGGCAACTGGAGCGCAAGTATGCCGCAACTAGGGTACAAATGGGGTGCAAGCAGGACGCCACTAGGGCGCAACCAGGAAGAATCCATTGCAAAGGACGGCGTAGCTAGTGCTCAATTGGGGCACAACTAGGGAGTACCTAGTAGAGCGCAAGTAGGGCGTAATTCTGGCACAACTAGGGTGCAACTAGGGCGCAACTAAGGCACAAGGAGGGTGCCAGTAGGGCACAATCAGGGCCTAAGTAGGGCGCAACTAGGGCGCAAGTAGGGTGCAAGTAGGGCGCAAGTAGGGCGCAAGTAGGGCGTGACTAGGGTGCAACTAGGGCACAACTTCGGTGTAAGTAAGGCGCAAGTACGGCGCAAGCAAGACACAACTAGGGAGCAACTAGGATGCAACAACGAGGCAATTAGGGCGCAAGGAGAGAGTGAATAGGATGCAACTAGGGCACAACTAGGGCGTAGCTAGCCCTCAAATGAGGTGCAACTAGGGCACAACTAGGACACAACTAGGGCGCAACTAGGATGCAAGTAGGTTGCAAGTAGGTTGCAAGTTGACCGCAAGTAGGGAACAACTAGGAAGTAACTAGGACGTAGCTAGTGCTCTGCTGAGGCACAACAAGGACGCAACTAGGGCGTAAGTAGAGCACAACAAGGGTGCACATAGGGTGCAAGTAGGGGACAAGTAGGGTGTAACTAGAGCGCAACTAGGACGTAAGTAAGATGCAAGTAGGGCATAATCATGGCACAGCTAGGGCGCAACTAGGGTGCAAGTAGGGCGTAACTAGGGCACAATAAAGGCGTAGCTAGTACCTCACAAAGGTGCAACTAGGGCACACCAAGGTTGAAATTAGAGTGCACCTAAGGCATAGCTAGTTTCAAACTGAGGCACAACTAGGGAACAACTAGGTCGTAAGTAGGACGCAACTAGGACGCAAGTAGGGTGGAAGTAGGTGACAAGTAGAGTGCAACCAGGGAGAAACTAGGTTGCAGCTAGGGCGCACATACGATGCAAGTAGGGAGGAACTAGGACGCAAGTAAAGCGCAGCCTGGGTGCATTTATGAGGCCACTAGGGAATAAGTAGGGTACAACTAGGGTGCAAGGAGTGCACAAGTAGGGCGCAAGTAGGGCGCAACTATGGTGCAACTAGGGCGCGAGTAGGATACAAGTAGTGTGTAAGTGGGACACAACTAGGGCATAATTAGGGTGCAACAGGGACGCAAGTAGAACGGAAGTAGGGTGCAAGTGTGGTGCAACTAGAGCGCAACTAGGAAGCAACTAGGGCGTAAGTAGGGTGCAAGTAGGGCACAAGTAGGGCGCACGTAGGGTACAACTAGGGTGTAGTAAGGGCACAATTAGGGTCCAACCAGGGTGTAACTAAGGCGCAACTAAGGATCTACTGGCCACGGCGAGTGCATGAGTGGAGACAAGGGAGCTCTACAGTTTAATACAGGCAGTACTATTAGGCATGAGCCTGTCCTAACCACTGCGGGTAATGGATTTGATGGAGGTGGTGCCAGGGAGGAGGGGCCTGGCCTGCATGATTTTGAAAAGGCGACAGCCTTGAAGGGCAGGCCACGATGCAAATGAGAGTGCCGCCGTACCGAGAAGCGGGAAAGGCAGTGGGAGGAGCCTCAGCCACCAAGGGTGGGCATGGATGAGGGACGAGTGAGTGAGTAAAGCAAAAGAACAAGGTCTTAGCCATAAACAGTGAGCACAAAGGAAGCAATGAATGAGAAGAGATGCCGCAGCTTGGAGATGGACAGCTACCACCAACAATGAGCAAGAGAGTGCCCAAGCGCGTAGACGGACAGTCAGAAAATGAGGGACAAGAGGAAACCGCCACAGCCCGAGGGCGGGCAGCTAGAAGTGAGATACATGATACATACTATAATCAATACATAAAGTAATCAACACAAGAAACTAATTGAATAACTAGTCATACTCTACGCTAGGCCCACTTGCTAAGGTGGGCTATAAAAATGGTGTAGTTGCATTCTTGCTGCTGGTTTGGTTGCTGCTGTTATGTGAGGAGTCGCGGAGCGACGACGCACTTTGACCAGGATCTTGGGCAAGGGGAAAACTCCAGCAGTGCCTTCCAGAGTCTTGTCACGGGGCTGGTTTGTCGTGATGCGGGGACCAAACCGCACACATCTTGCTGGCCAGTAGTTTACCTGCGCTTTTGTGTCATGAAGGCCGTTCGTCAGTTTGGTAGTCCCGCCGGTAGGGACTCGGCCGTTGGGTCCATTTGCTCAATCTCGCTGTTGAATAGGGGAGCCGAGCCCAATCCTTATGAGTTTCTTGCTCTGTTGTTCCTGTCTTGTGCCGGTGTGCGGGAGGGGCCTTTCTGCTATGTTATTGGATGCCCCATTTTCAGATGTCTCTTGTGTTGATTGCTATTTGTTTCGGATACATCGGCATCTAGAGTGACACCATCGATGGCCCACCTATTAGGCAGCGGTTGCTTCATCTATCCCGGCTTCTTGTCAGTGGCAAGCAGCAGCTCTTGAAACACAGTGTCTTGTGACGGCAGCCACATGGAGCTGCAACTGCGGTTAGAAACCTTGATGAGCTCAAGGAAAACACGTTCATACTACAAACTAATGGGCAAAGCTACCTTCTCCATGACCCGCACCACTACTTTCTAAACCTCCTTGTTCACCACATTGTCCATGTGGTAACGCATGCTTGTCTGGCGGCAGCTGTTAAGCAAGGACATGGAGACAGAAGGCCAAGAGTGGAGCAGGCTTGGAGGTGAAGCAAGTCCAGTGACAGCTGTGGTAATGTCTGCGGCTTCCGTTGTATGTTTTCCATCACCACTCACACCATGTGCTTCCCATGCTTCCTTCAGCTGCCACTCTAACAACATGTTAACCCACTTCACTGGCTTGTAACATGTTCCCCAGTACTCTCATTGACCCTAGTGAAGCTTTGGATCAAAGGCCTCAAAGCCATCAGGTGGAGGAGTAACTAGCTAGAGACCAAGAAGGGCACATGCGCTGACTGCTGCAACTTTGCACTTCTTGATGTTAGGAACTGGGGCATCAAAGACGCCACGCATTTGGTTGCTTCCACTCGCAAATTTCATCTCATAGGCGGTACACCCAAAGCCGGGGTAGCCATCGGGTCATGGTACGGGCTTGAAGTACATGGAGAGGAATTTGAATAGGATGTCTCCTGAAAGAGCTTAAATTGATTGCACTGTTGAGGCAGAGCCTTGGCTTCTAGCCATTGCGTCAGACCTGGGTCGACATCCTATGGGTCCAACCTAGTCAGAAGATGGGCAAGGAATGGAGTTGAGACCGTGCCAAGTGGCTCATCAGAGCTAGGAATATGGTGTGAGTGACATGCATGGAGGCTGGGCTCTGGGTCACCTTTGCACTGATAAGTTGAATGTGGACAATCGTCAATGGCACTTTGGCATGTCCTCCACTTGTATATCATATTAGAGGTGTTCTATCTCATGCCATTGGAAGCTTTATGGATCAATCCATACGGAGATCACCAATTGGATACAAAGTTATGCAAGTGAGATGCATGACTCTAGCTGTCACCTGCAGTAAATCTGTGCACACTGGAAAGCCACTCGCGACCAAGGTGTGAGCAAAATTTGAGCCCCGTCCCCAAGCTTATATATTGGTTTTGTTTCACGACACAAGTAACCCTACCACAACATAGGCCTGGACGCAACCCAGGAACTTGGAGGGTAGAAGTCGGAGTTGATGCTACGTTGGCGTTGATTGACTTAGCAACTTCAGCTTTGACCCTAAAAGTCAAAAGTGAAAGGTAACATGGGCGCAACTAGGGTGCAAGTAGGGCCCATGAAGGGCACAACTAGGACGCATCTAGGGCACATGTAGGGTGCAAGTGCGGCGCAACTAGGGTACAACTAGGGAGCAACTTGGGCACAACTAGGTCGTAATTATGGTAAACCTATGGCACTACTAGGGGAAACTAAGGGGCAACTAGGGCATACCTAGGGCGTACCTAGGGTGTAACTAGGAGACAAGTAGGTTACAACTAGGCTACAACTAGGGTGCACCTAGGGCGCAACTACGGCGCAACTAGGGCACAAGTATGACGCAAGTAGGATGCAACTAGGGTGCAACTATGGGGCACATAGGGCGTAGCTAGTGCCCAAGAAAGGCATAACTAGGCCAGAAATAAGGTGCAACGAGGAAGCAACTAGGACGCAAGTAAGGTGAAGATATGACGCTGTAATGGCGCAACTAGGGCGCATTTAGGGCGCAACTAGGGCCGAACTCAGGCGCAACTACAATGTAATGGGGATGCACATAGGGTAAAAGTAAGATGTAACTAGGGTGCAAGTAGGGCACAAATAGGACACAATTAGGATGTTACTAGGGCACAACTTGTGCGCAACTAGGGTGCAAGTAGGATGCAACTAAGGCGCAACTATGGCACAACTAGGGCAAAGCTAGTCCCAACAAAGGTGTAACTACGGAACAATTACGGCGCAACTAGGGTGCAACTAGGGCACAAGTAGGACGCAAGTAGGGTGCAAGTAGGGTGCAACTAGGACGCAACTAGGGCATAGCTAGTACGCAACTAAGGCGCAACTAGGCCGCAACTAGGGTGCAACTAGGGCGCAGCTAGGATGCAAACAGGGTGCAAGTAGGGCGCAAGTAGGGCACATGTAGGGCTTGAGTAGGGTGCAAATAGGGCGCAACTAGTGCGCAACTAGGGCACAAGTAGGGCGCAACTAGCAAGCAAGTAGGGCACAACTAGGGCGCAACAAGAGCGTAACTAGGAAGCAAGTAGGGCGCAAGTAGGGCACAAGAAGGGTACAACTAGGGTGCAACTAGGGTGCAACTAGGACGCAAGTAAGGTGTAACTAGGACACAATTAGGGTGCATCTAGGTCTTAACTAGGGCGCAAGTAGGGCGCGACTTGGACGTAGCTTGTGCTCAAGAGAGGCACAACTTGGACACAACTGGTGCGCAACTAGGGTGCAACTAGGGCACATGTAGGACGTAGGTATTGCACAAGTGGAGCGCAACTAGCATGAAACAAGGGAATATCTAGGACGTAGCTAGAGCCCAGTTGAGGCGCAAAATGGGTGCAACTAGGGGGAAACCAGGTAGGAACCAGGGTGCAACAAGATTGCAAGAAGGGCGCAATTCTGCCTTGACTAGGGCGCAACAATGGTGGAACTAGGACGCAACTAGGGCGTAGCTAGTGCCCCATTGAGGCTCAAGTAGGACGCAACTAGGGCACAACTAGGGCACAATGAGGGAACCACTAGCGTTTAAGTAGGGTGCAAGTAGGGTGCACGTAGGGAGCAACTCAGATGCAAGTAAGGCACAACTAGGATGCATGTGTGACACATCTAGGGAGCAGCTAGGGCGCAGCTACGTTGAAAGTAGGGCACAAGTAGGGTGCAACTAGGGTACAACTATGGTGCAACTAGGGCGCAACTAGGGTGCAAGTAGGCCGCAAGTAGGGTGGAATTAGGGCACAAGTAGGGCGCAACTAGGGTAGAAGTAGGGCGCAGTTATGGTGCAATTGGGGCACAACTAGAGTGAAACTAGGACACAACAAGGGCGCAAGTAGGGCGCAAGTAAGGGTGCACACAGGATCTTAGGATTCGCAAATCTTATCCGCAAAACCGAATCCGGATCCGAATCCGCGAATCCGGATCCTGGAAACGGTTTCGATTCGGGATTCGCGGATCCTTCAGTTTTGCTACCTGGGGAGGGGGGGGGGGG
>SZWC01000303.1:403302-427955 GCA_023375785.1 Penium margaritaceum | reverse complement strand
GGGGCTGCTGCAACCCAATTGCAATGCTATGCAAAGCAAAGCATTGCATTGCGGTTTTATGCAAACTTATGCAATCTTAAGCACTGCCAGGCATTTTCAATGCTCTTGACAGTCATTGCCTGACCTAACAGCATCCCTGTCCACTGCATTTCCTGGCATTGCTTCCCACTTCTTCCAGGTGAAGACACTGGCCCTCTCATTTCCCATGCTACCAGTGAGCCCCAACGCGCAGAACACGTTTGATGCGCTGGCAAATGCACTGAAGCAATGGGGTTTGTTCGACCGCATGTTCTGTCTGACAGTCGACAACGAGTCGACCAACGACGCCATGATTAACAACTTCATCATACCCTGCGCCGAGTCGTCGCTACTACCCGAGGGCCACATCCACTGCTTAGGACACATCATGAACCTAGCAGTGAAGGACCTCATGTGCCATCGCAAGGTAGAGACCATTGTCTCCAAGGCTCGTGCAATCGCAGTGTTTGTGAACCGCTCCACCCCAAGGGAGCAGTCACTGATCAACACAGCAACGGCAGCAGCTGTCAAGTACCAGTCGTTGCACCTTGACACCGAGACGAGGTGGAATGCCACCCTCAACATGATGGAGCGTGTCCTCATCCTCAAGGACGTGCTCCCTGTGTGGCTTGACGGCTACGGCATTGAGGGAGAGGAGTTGAAACCAAGCCGTGACGAGTGGCGGCTCATCACCCTACTCATTGTGGTGCTGAAGCCGTTCAAGTCATTCACCAGTGGAGCAAAGTATCCCACCTTGAACCTGGTCATCCCCTTCTACGAGTCGATGTTGGACAAGCTGGGGTCGTGGCAAGTGAAGGCGATCATGGCACGGGAGAAGAGCAAGAGGAGAGGTGCGGCTGGGCGGCTAGATGCCAAGGAGCAACTGCTGGTGGACATCAAGGACGGGTTCGCCGCGGCGGAAGTGAAACTAAAGAAGTACGCACGGCTTCTCACCGACCGCCACATACTCGCAACAGCATGTGATCCCCGCTTCCGTCTCCGGTGGTTTGAACGCACGCACAAGCTCATGGGTATGAGCTCCGCCGCAGAATTGCAGGTCAAGGTGCTGTCGCTGCTACGCCCCTATCATGACCGGGTGGTGATAGCACAGTAGGAGGCAGCTGCCCTCGTAGCAGCTGATGCAGCATCAACCACAGCAGGCACCCAGGGCTCCTAGTCCTTGCAGCAAAGCCAGGAGCAGAGTTTTCAGCTGGCAGCACATGAAAAGGGTGGACAGGGTACACAGCAGCGACAGCCGCGGTCCAATGAGCAGGGTCAGCAACAGCAAGGTACACCCCAGCAGGTTGCACAGCAGCAGGTCTCCCAGCAGCAGCAAGGGTCGAGTGCTGTCAGTGGAGGACGACAACTTCAACCCCGTCCTCCACCCCCAACGGAGGATGATGCTTTGATGGAAGAGGCTCTGGCAGATCCACACAGGGATCTGTTTGAAGAGCCTGAGGCACCAGAAGCGACGGCGGAGATGTCGTCGCTAGAGGTGGAGGTAGATGCATGGGCAAAGGTGCCAAAGAAAACTGGCACATGCAAGGTGCTCAAGCATTATCGAAAACTGCAGAGACACTATCCGTCCTTCTTCCTTGCTGCAATGGATGTTCTTGCAGTTCCAGCCACCTCCACTCCCTCTGAACGCTTGTTCTCACTTGGCAGGCATGTCATCACTGATTTCAGGCACTCGCTCGCGCACTTGACAGTCGAGAATCTACTCACCATGAAGAGCTGGATCAACGAGCGTTCGCTGCTTGACTTCCCGGCTACCCCCCACGGCATCGTCGCACGGGAGTACAGGGAGGAGGAGATGCGCATCAATGAGTTGTGTCGCAAAACTCGTGAGGATGGGCTTGTGGGTGCGGCATGCGAGGAGTTGGAAGGACTTAGTTTGTACGTGAACGAAGATGATGAAGAGGAGGATGATCACGATGGTGGGGAGGAGGGAGAGGAGGAAGGGGACATGGGGGGTGAGGATGACGATGTTACGGAAGTTCCACAATAGACATTGTATGAATCACGGATGGGAAACTCCATGCTCTCAGACTTTGCGTGCATTTATTTCACAATCATGCATGTGCACTTGCCATAAAACAGTGCAGTAAATTCTCTTTCTTTTGTCAAGTTTTGATTCTCCAAAGTTCATAATTCTTCCCTCATGTGTTGGTTGAGCAGTCAAGGTCGTGCTTGATAAGTTCACTAGGATTGTGAACTAACATTTGGGGAAATTACCACATTTAGTGTGGTGTGATGCCCAAAGTTCATGAATCCGAACAGAATATGATATGATGACGTGTGTGATGACCCAGACCAAAACTTGCATGTGATGCATGTGCTGGTTTTAGCGACTAATCATGGAAAACCTCCTCAATACACATACTTTAAAGGTGGTGAAAATCCGTATGAAAAAAACGTTGGATTTTGGATGGACGCAATATAAAGTGTGGAGATCCCCGGGATCCGTTGAGGATCCGGGGATCCTCAGGATCCGGGGATCTTTTTTGGGATTCGGGGATCCAAATCCTCCGTAGGATCCGGACCCGGGGATCAGGATCCAATCTGGGATCCGGGAATCTTACCCGGTGTGCACCCTTAGGCGCAAGTAGGGCACAAGTAGGGCGCAACTAGGGCGCAACTGAGGTACACGTATGGCGCAAGTAGGGAGCAACTAGGGTGCAATTAGGGAACAACTAGGGGACAACTTTGGCGCATCTAGGGTGTAAGTAGGACGTAACAAGGGCTTACCTAGGACGCCACTAAGACACAAATGGGGCGTAGCTAGTGCCCAACTGAGGCGCAACTAGGGCACAACTCGGATACCATTTGGGTGCAAACAGAGAACAACCACGACACAACTAGGACGTAACTAGGGCGCATCTAGGGCGAAGCTAGTGCCCAACAAAGGCGTAACTAGGCCGCAACTAGGGTGCAATGAGAACGCAACTAGGACGCATATAGGGTGCACGTATGGCGCTTGAATGGCGCAACTAGGGTACATCTAGGGTGTAACTAGGGCATAGCAAGAGCCTAACAGAGGCGCAACTAGGGTGCAACTAGGGCATAACTAGGATGCAACTAGGGCGCAATTATGTTGTAACTAAGGCAAATGTAGGACGCAACAAGGGAAGAACTAGGGTGCAACTAGAGTGCAAGTAGAGCGCAACTAGGATGCAACTAGGGCACAACTAGGGCTAAGTTAGTTACCAACTGGGGCGCAAGTAGGTTGAACTAGGATGTAAGTAGAATGCAAACATAACACAACTATAGCGTAAGCAAGGTTCACGTAGGACACGACTAAGGTGCAACTAGGGTGGGACTAGGGCGGTGGTAGGATGCATGTAGGGTGCAACTGAAGCACAAGTAGGGCACAACAAGGGTGCAAGTAGGAGAAAATCAGGAAATAACTAAGGCGCAACTATGGTGCAGGTAGGGCGCAAGTAGGGTGCAACCAGGGCGCAAGTAGGGCGCAACTAAGGGGCAAGTATGGCGCAAGTAGGAGACAAGTAGGGCACAACAAGGGTACAACTAGGGTGCAACCTGGGCACGACTGTTAGAATGAAGCCTTGACAAGAGAAGGGGGAATGACCAAAGATCTCAATAATGGTTAAGGCGCAGCCAACAAAGTACTCTGATCAACGGTCCTCCACTCATTGACCATTCAAAACTCATAGTCAAGTTATCCCCTAGTAAGGTGACACATGTAACCCGCGTCCGGGTAGGAGAAAGAATTTGGTGGCACCCACATTAATTTTGTCTTATTTCACTTGTACATACCAAGCATGTTCATTCCCTTGAGTTAACCCAGAACAGTTCTATCCATCTTGTTTGCCCTGAGTTTTACGGCCTTGCTGCCGTTTCTTCCCACTGCTCGCTGATCGCCAATTATGTGCCCGCCATCTACTCTCAGCCAATAATTCCTTTCTCCGTCATTGCAACCCTTCCCTCAGCCCTCGTCAATTCATCACTCTTGCTCCATCTAAACTCTCTTGCCTGTTACTTGTGTAACGCGTACCTGAGCCTTGCACGTTACTTCTCTTTTAGATCCTATGACAAACTCCTAGCAACATCTCTTGCCTCCTTGCTGCCGTCATCAATCTGACGTGCTTCCATTTGCTTCCGGAGCGACAACGGCGGTGAATATGTGGGCTGCCTTGGATGGATGAAGAGAAAAGGGATTGAGTGGCAGAAAACAACTCCATACTCCCCGTAGTAGAATGGCGTCATAGAGAGAGCAAACCGCACAATCCTTAACATGGTGTGATCAATGTTGAGCGACTCCGGCCATCAACAACGGTTTTGGAAGGAGGCGGCACGGACAGCGGCATACATAATGAACCTTATACCGACCAAGCCGTTGAAGGAAAAGGAGAGCAAGGCATGGAAGATGCTACAAGAGGTGTGGAGAAGGAGGAAGCCGGCAGTGGGTCACCTCCGCATGCTTGGTTGCATTGCACATGCGGTGGTGCAGGCACGTGAAGGGCGGAGCAAGCTGGACCCAGGAACCCACCGGTGTATTTTCCTAGGGTAGGAGAGCGTAAACAAGGCGTACCAACTCTTTGTCGCAAGGAGGCAGAAGGTTGTGCGGAGTCACGATGTCACGTTCTATGAGAAAAGCCGTTGGATGGATGAGGAGGCAGGTCTCTCCAAAAGGCGGGAGTGGCTGCCACATCTTAAGGGAGTGACGCCAGAGGACGTGAATGAGGGTGATGTATTCGCAGGAGCACCAGCCAGAGAGGATCGCCAAAGCGATGGGCGAGCAACAAAATTTCTTTCGGCCAGTTCGCATAAGGAATCCGAAGCAACGGAGATAGACGTGGAGATGGGGAGTCGACCGATGTCATCAAGATCTCCAAGGGAGGGGGAGCAGGCACTTGGAGAGGATGGCGCCATAAGGGGACAGCAATAACAACAACCATCTCAAGAGCCCCGCACGAGCAGCCATGTTTGAAGAATGACAAAGAGATACGATGGCAACAAGGGCATTTGGAATGGGTTTGCACAAGTCTTCTTCACGCAAAAGGAGCCTGGAGGAGGCACTACACCAGAAGGATGGGGCTGAGTGGGAGGGAGCGAGAAAACATAAGCTCGCCTCCAATGAGGAGAAAGGCTCCTGAGTTGTGGGCTGAACATGGCCGACTGCCATGGGTGATGCACAACAGGGAGATTGTTGGAGAGATGCTCCTCACCATGGCAGGAGTGACTAAAAAAAGGAACACCAAAAAGGCAAGCCCAAGTGGCTTATTGGTTAATGGTGTCCACCTCTAGAGGCAAGGGCCTGGGTTCACTTCCCATAAGATGAATTTCTGCACTACCTCAAGGGACTTGGAAAATAGATGCCAGGAAGCTAGCTCAACCTCTAGAACTCCTCCTTGAGTTTCTAGAAGTGAGTGTCCAGGAAAGTGCCACACCTCCTAGAAGGAGAGACTTATCCTTCAAGGCATCTAGAGGTGTCTTGGTCTTCTGGATACCTTCCCTCCTACTAGAAGCAAGCTAAGGAATCTAGGAAGGGGCAGAAGCTTCTAGAGGAAGGAAGGGATGCCATCCTGGGTGAAAAAATGACAGCCTACCAAGGGCCACTCTAGAAGCCATCGAATCTGCTAGGAAGCTTCAAATGTGGCATGCTTTGGTGTTCTAGAGGGCTTAGATCAGTGCCTTTAAAATGACACTTCTTGTGAGCCTTGATCAAGAGTCTTTTCCCAGTGAATTGAGGCCAAAACTATTGTCTCACTCTCTGACCAGTTTTCTCCTATCCTTGGAACCAGTTGCCTCCGCAGTTTCAGTTTCTCCAAAAACAGTTGGTGGTGTGAACCAGCCACTGCTAGGGACCCTCCAGGGTGCACACTCACCCTCACGCTAACAACAACTAGGGTGCAACTAGTGCGTAACTAGGGCACAAGAAGGGCGCAACTAGCGTGCAAGTAGGGCACAACTAGGACACAACAAGAGGGTAACTAGGAAGCAAGTAGGGCGCAAGTAGGGCGTAAGTAAGTTACAAATAGAGTGCAACTAGGCTGCAAGTAGGACACAAGTAAGGTGTAACTAGGACACAATTAGGGTGCATCTTGGTCTTAACTAGAGCGCAAGGAGGGCGCAACTTGGGTCTAGGTTGTGCTCAAGAGAGGCATAACTTGGACACAACTAGTGTGCAACTAGGGTGCATCTAGGGTGCATGTAGGACGTAGGTATTGCACAAGTGGAGCTCAACTAGGGTGCAACAAGGGAATATCTAGGACGTAGCTAGAGCCCATGTGAGGCGGAAAAAGGGTGAAACTAGGGGGAAACCAGGGCGCAACCAGGGCACCATAAGGTTGCAAGTAGGGTGCAATAATGGCTTAACTAGGGCGCAACTAGGGTGCAACTAGTGCGCAACTAGGGCGTAGCTAGTGTCCCATTGAGGCTCAAGTTGGACACAAGTAGGGTGCCACTAGTGTGCAAGTAGGGTACAAGTAGGGTGCACATAGGGAGCAGCTCAGACGCAAGTAGGGCACAACTAGGGTACATGTGTGATGCACCTAGGGAGCAGCTACAATGCAACTAGGTTCCAATTAGGGCGCAAGTAGGGTGCAACAAGGGCGCAACTATGGTACTACTAAGGTGTAACTAGGGTGCAAGTATGCCGTAAGTAGGGTGGAACTAAGGCACAACTAGGGCACAACTAGGGTAGAAGTAGGGCACAATTATGGTGCAATGGGGGTGCAACTGGAGTGCAACTAGGACACAACTAGGACGCAAGTAGGGCGCAATTGGGGCACAAGTAGGGTGTTATACCCTTTTTTGCCATTGGCTAGAATTGGGTCTGACAGCATGCAGGAATCAACTCTCCGTCGTGATTCACTTCACACTATGCCACGACGCCGCTTGACGTATGATGTTCCATATTGCACCTTTACCCCACTGATTCTTAGCGTCTTTTTCGTCGATCGGAAGACTTCGCTTGGTTCCTTCTCCTGGTCATTTGACGGATCATTCACCGCATCATCGTGGGAAATATTTCATGCTTATTCCCTAAACTTAGCTGATTCATTGGTACTCATTCATTGACGGCCAATCACTCAGTGGATGGCGCAAAGTCCGCCTACGATAAACACTCTCGATAAGACAATGTCAACAATTAAAGAACTTGCATTCAGTCAAAAGGAGAGACACACGATCAGCATTTCTCTGCTACTCATGCATTCAACATCCTACATGTCACCAAGCAACATGTGCAAGCCATACGCTTCTTGCACCGCCGGATCATCAGTCAGAGCTGGCCCTTGCACGAGCACTGTGCGGTTGACTCTGTCTTGGTTGCTTGCCCGTGGAGCAGCGCGGCGCAACTCCAATGGACCATCAATGCGTCGACCTGCATGTGAATTGGTATGCGCCAGGTTGTCCTCCCGAAGGCCAAAGAGTTCTTGTTGGTACCGCTGGTAGGCTCGGAACACCTCGGCCAATTCCTCGGTAGCTCTTGCGGCGCATCGCCCAACGTCACGCGCGGCCTCCTGCCAACTTTCCATGGGGTGGGGCTTGTCGTCATGGGGAAGTCTTGGCAGCCACAGTTGCTAGAACTGCTCCAAAGCCCCACCAACTGGATGATATGACCATTGCATCTCTCCCAGAACCGTTCACGCACCGAGTCGATGGGGCACATTGCAACAGCTACAGGTGGCATAGAAGGTCACCGGGGAGTCTCGAGCGGCCCTGGTTGAGCTGGGCGGCTGGAGCTCCCATGGAAACTCAGGACCCAGCCATGACGGTTCGGTAACGTGCTCCTCAGGAAGTGGCCTTCCCATCCAGGGATGGCTGCTCACACACACACACACACACACACACACACACACACACACACACACACGCCTCCCCACACTCCTAACCCGGCCTAACGTTTCTACTGTCACTTGATGCGAGACGGGACATGTGTCCCGCTTGACGGTCTGGGTCGACTGAGGGGTAGCAATCTCTCAGTCTCACTGGTCACCGCTGGGCTGGACTTCCCATGGTAGGGTTGGGTCAAGAATCGGCAGCTGGGCGTTTGCTTGGGCACAAGCAGCATCAGGTTTGAACGTCACAGCAATCTGAGTGTCAGCCGCCGGTTAGCAGTTGGTTATCTTCTCTTTATCCTCCTTGCACCGTCCCTCTAATACTTTCATCTCGTCCACTGGCCCGTTTCGCGGCTCGCACATCAAAAGCGCCTCTGGATGAGGTGCCTCAAATGCCGCTCCTCTTTCCGTGGTTTGGATGCAACTCTGCTACCATCAAGCGAGCTTCAGGCTGCCTTCTGTCCTTCCCTGCAGATCCCGTCGGGTCACAGCCTCCGTCGCCACTTTCCTTTCCGCGCCTCGTCGCCTTCCGGAATCGAACTGCTCCTTTCATTATTTCTTTTCCTTAGTCGATGGTCAACGGATCGTCGGTCAAACCCTCTCCTAGATCCTGACCCCGGGCCCACTTTCCATCCCTTCCTCCGGTGGATTAACGAAACACCGTTAACAATGTAATGCCCTACACCCGCAAAACAAGCTGGACGTCCCCGTCCATCCACCCCCTTCCTTGTTTCGTTCATCATGCTCTCTCCTTTACGGTGCGTCACTTACCGCATGGCTAGCGCTCCTGTCCCCTTCCCGGCGCAGATTCCTCAGCCCCTTTCTCCGGTGATGAATACTCCTCCTCTGCCCATCTCGTCCTCTCCATTCCATCCAATTCTTGATGGGGCCCTTCCTGCCGTATCACTTCATTCCGAGCCTTGGGGCTCTGGCGTGGAGTCACCCGGCGTTCTCCTCCCCTTGTTCCTCTTTCTTGCTTCTTCTGCAATCGTCGTGCTGCCTCCCTTTGTTCTGCTTGCACCCTCCTCCTCGCCTTATCACTCTCCTCACAGGGTATGCAGAGAGGTCCATCAAGCCCTGTCTACGTGTTGTCGTAGCGACGGGCACATGGGAGATGGACCCGCCGATGGCTGCTGATACAATGCCACCTGCGAATGCGCACCCGACTCCTGCACGTGGCGCACGGCTCGCTACATGAATTTGTGCATCAAAGACATTGATACAGCGTGATGTGCCCCCCATTACGCAAACTCCTTTCTCCCACCTTCTTCACACATTCGCTCTGTGAGAAGCATCCATACTTCTCACACCATGAGGTCACTCCTCTCAGCTCTCTGAAGCAGCTGGGGCAATCCCCTTTTGCCGTGCCTGTGTGTGGTCATACCGAACATCGACTACAGTTATTCCGCCCATCTTTGTTTGTCTTGATGCAATCGGCGTGTGCCGCTCGCTTACAATAGTCACATCTCCCGTGCGGGGCCTCCAGCGGCCTTCTGCATCCACAGCAAAGAATGCCTTCCGCATCGTTGTACTCTTGCCCCAACATGACCCTTACCTCTGCGGGAACTCCTTGCTTGATCTTTTGGCAAGGCACGCAGCTCCACCCTCCTTCTTTGTCCGCCATCCCACATTCCTCATGCTTGTGGGGTTTACAATGCCTGCATTGTTTGGCAGGCATGTATACCCTCTTATCACACCACGGGCAGCTACCGGCGCAAGGTGTCCTTTCTCCCACTGGTTCCTTGCTTGTGCCTGCGCCCCTCACATTTCCTTCCACCGCTGCACTGCTGCCGATCCATCTTTCTCGTCCTGCTCCCGTTCCTGCCATGACATCTTTGTTCCCACTGCCTTGTCTGACCCGTGCTTCAGCCACAGGCCTCCTTGTCCCCTTATTCCTTTCTGGCTCCGACAATAACCCACCTCTACTGCTCCATGGATTTTGCGCAGCCCGCACGCCGTCTCTCCTGCCTTCCCTTGCACTTCCATGGGTGTCCTTCACATTTCTCCCGATGCTGATCCCCTTGCCTATGAGGGGTGTTGGGGGCTCCTCCCTGCTCCTTTCTTCCTTTGTCATCCTTTTGAGGTGGTGCAATGGTCCTATCGTCGTGCCGGCACGTTATTGACCGGAGCACAGAGTCGCCCTCTCGTTTATGAGTGCCCAGGCGCCATCGCCCATCGCCTAGCCTCGGTTCCCCATCCTTGCTGCATCCTTCCTCGTGCACTCGGCATGCCTGAGCGCCAAGTAGGTATGTTTGAGGGTGGGAAGGCTTCTCTGGTTCTCTTGGGGCTGGTAGCCTGGGTGCTGCCGGTAGCGGCTCATCCCTCAAGAGGCACCACTGAGGTCTCGCAGCCAACGCCTCATTCACAGTCATCAGTACCTTCCTTCTTACCTCAGGGACATCCCTGTTCCTCAGCGCCCTCATGGCCAACACTGCTTTCCGAGCCGCTACTCCCTATGGCCCTGGCAATGCCACTGCATTGCAATAGAGTTGTTCCACTGGGTGGGCGTCCGCGTATGAGCACGACGCTTCCTTTTCCCTTGTGCCTTGTTTTTCCTCTTCCTCCCGCCGCTTCTTACCCCATGGTTGAGCCTCGAGGAGTCGCAGCTTTGCCACACATTTGTCGTAGTGATGTCCTACCCCTGGCACCATCTGCGCACGAGGCTGATGGAGCAGCTGTTGGCATCCCTCACACCACTTGGTGATGCTGTGGTTGCCATAGTCAGTACTGTACAGGCACCACTCCACGTCTGCCGCTTGCCGTCCTCCCTTTCCATACACAAAGCACAGTATAGATTGACATCATGCTTTTGTCAGCTCCTTGAACCTTTGTCGCATCCTCAGCACATCTCTCTGTCTGCTGTTCTACATTCTCTAGTGCTCCCATTTTCATAACGTGGTATCAGAGCCTAAGGAAAGAACACGTGTCCATCATTGCCTGATTGTGCATCTCTGATGACTCAAAAGCTAGGCCGAGCCACATTGCGGCTACCTCATGTCTCCTGAAAAGTTGAACATCCACATTTCTGATCATGTGCCATAGCGCACATGATCAGCTTTACCATTGCTAACAGTTTCACAATTACACTGAAAAACAGAGACGTGTATGGGCACGGCTTTGTGACATGATAAGCTTCATCATTCATCATTACTCATCCTCTTTGTGCATTCAAGCCTACAAGGTTTGCCGCCTGCATCTCCTCATGTCTTTCCTATCATGTTGTATTTTAAATGCACCTCTCTCTCTCTAGCATATCTGCATCCTCGCTAGGATGACTTATGAGACTACTACTACGATGAATACTTCTATCCAGCTTATCCTCTCACTTGCATCAAGCCACCTCTGCAATGGAACCTACCCTAGACTCTGCTGTTGCCATGGGCCTTCTTCTATACTCCGACAGACTAACTTTCTCCTGCAAGGAACGGAACAAGTTCATGCTCCTCAACTATCGCACAACCATGAATGGCACCAGTCCACAACAAATCACCAATCAGTACGCCAACCCACCAATGTCCACTAAGCCTACTCCTCCCACCTTTCCTGACATGGCTGATCAACAACCTCCGATACTCGTGTTGCTACTCATCCACGAGTCAACACATCACCTTTTGATTTTCACACTCCTGCAATTTGCTCTCATATTTCCAGTTCCCTCTCTCCAACGGTCACATCTCTCGCAGTAGTACCAACTCTCATTCAAGCTCCAGCAACCTCCCCACGCTCTGCACCTCAATCAGTTCCATCCTCTCCACAAAATCCCAAGTTTGACACATCTCTCTCACTTACTTCAGTCCTTGCTCCTAATTCATTGAGTGCGTACTCTTGTAGCAGCCTTGCAACAATGCCGCCTACAATGCTCGTGACGGTTGCCTTTGCAACCTCATAACTGCCAGCAACTAGAACCTTGCTCACCTTACCTGTGCTCCCTCTTCCAGCTCATCCTCTTTCCACAGCATTCACATCCCTATGCTTTCTGGCATGACGGCTATGCTCACAAGGACTGTACCTTTGGTTACAAACATAGCACGTATGGTTATAAGCATCATGAGACTGCTTACAAGCATAATGCAAATGGTTACAATCATGGTGCATTGGCATACAAGCATGATGCCTATGCTTACCATCGTGTACTTTTGCTGAAAAACACAATGCTTTTGCAGGCAAACATCAATCATATTCTTACAAGCACGATGCTTATACTTACAAGCATGGCGCCTATGTTTACAAGCATGACATGTATGCTTACAAGCATGAAGCGCATGATAACAAGTATGATGTCTATGCTTTAAAAAACATGATGGATATACTTACAAGCATGAAACACATGCTTAACATCATATTACATATTCTTATGAGCATGCCGGCCTATGCTCACCATCACAACACCTATGCTTACAGGCATGACGCCTATGCTTACCATCATGACCCTTTTGCTTGCAAGCACGACGTATATGTTAAAAACCATGTCCCCTACGCTGATGAGCATGAGGCATATGCTTACAAGCATGATGCCTTTGCTTGCAAGAACGATGCCTTTGCATACAATACGACAGCTATGCTTACCATGATGACGGTCTTGCTCACAATTTCAATGCCTATGCTTAGAAGCACGACACCTATGCTGACAATCATGATGCCTTCTCTTACAAGCACAACACATATGCTTAGAAGCAAAAGACCTTTGTTTACAAGCATGGTGCATATGATTACAAGCATGATGCCTGTAATTGCAAGCATGACATCTGTGCTTACTAGCATGCTTCCTGTTTGTACTATAATGACGCCTATGTTTACAAGCATGACGACTTTCCTTACGAGCATGATGCCTATGTTTACAAGCATCCCGCTTGTGGTTACAATGATGATGACTATGCTTACAAGCATGATGCTTATGGTTTCAAGAATGATGCCTGTCCATAGTAGCATGACAGCGATGCGTACAAGGATGGTGCCTATGCTTACAAGGATGATGCCCATTCTTTAAAACATGATGCCTACGCTAACAAGCATGAAGCCTATGCTTACAAGCATGAAACCTGTTCGTACAAGCATGACGCATATGCTTACATGACTAATGTCCATGCTTGCAATCATGACGCCTATGCTTGCAAACATGATGCCTATGCTTACAAGCATGATGCATTTGCTTGCAAGCATGATGTTTATGCTTACAAGTATGACAATTATGCTTACAAGCACGGTGCCTGTGCTCACAAGTGTGACAGCTTTTCTTACAACCAAGATGCCTTTGCTTACAATTATGATGCCTTTGCTTACAGTTAAAATTGATATGCTTACAATCATGGTGTATATGCTTACAAGCACGATGCTCATGCCTACAAGCATGACGCCTATGCTCAAAAGCATGACGCATATGCTTACAACCTTTACGTCCATGTTTACAACCATGATGCCTCTTCTTACAGGCATGACACATATGCTTAGAATCGTGACACATATGTTTTTAATTATGACCTCAATGCTTCCAAACGTACAGCCTATGCTATCCACCATGACCCTTGTGCTTACAAGCATGAAACATATGCTGACATGCATAATGCCTATGCTTAACATCATGATGCCTATGCTTTGAAGGAAGACGCTTGTGCGCTCAAGCATGATGTCTTTGCTTACAAGCATGATGCATACGCTTACAAGAATGACGCATGTGCTTACAAGTACAACTCCTATGCTTACAAGCATGACAACCTTTCTAACAAGCACGACGCATATGCTTACACGCATGACTCCAATGCATACAAGCACGATGCCTATCCTTACAAGCATGATACATATCCTTACAATCATTACGCCTTTGGCTCATGCATGACGCCTAGGCTTACAGGCATGATGCCTACGATTCCAAGCATACTGCCCATGGTTACAAGCATGTTTCTTCTACTTGCAGAAATGATGCATATGCTTGTAAGAGTGACACCGATGCTCACGAGCAGGATGCTCTTACTTACAAGAATGACGCCATTGCTTTGAGTCATGATGCCTTTACTTACAAGCATGATCCATTTTCTTACCAGCATGACGCCTATACTCACCATCACAATGCATATGCTTACAAGCTTCACGCTTATGCGTACTAGCATGACACCTATGATTACAAACATGGCGCACATGCTTATAAGCTTGACGCGTATGCTTGCAAGCATGACGCCTATGCTTACAAGCACGATGCCTGTGCTTACAAGCATGATTCCTATGGTTCCAAGAACAATGCCTTTGCTTACAAGCAGGATGCCTTTGCTTACAAGCACGAAGCCTATCCTTACAACCATTACGCCTATACTTACCAGAATATCGATTATGGTTACAAGTGAGGGACTGCATTCAGACACACCAGAAGTTTAACCACTAATGCAGGGACTATGCATCAAGTCCATGAGACCATTGAGCAATGACAGAGGCAAGGATATCTTGTCGGAAAAAAGCCTTGCCAATACAAAAAGGAATATCATAATATTTCAATAATGATTTAGCCCTAGCTACTTAACCACCACGACCAATGGTACTCACATCATTCGACCATTTAAGAGATACACTCAAAATATCCCCTAATAACGTGACACCTATCACCTGCATCTGGCTAGCAGAAAGAAGCCGTTGGTACCCTCATTGCTTTTGTCTCATTCTAATTGTATGTACCAAGTATGTTTTTCCCGTTCAGTTAACCCGGAACAGTTTTCTTCATCCTGTTTTCCTTTGGTTCCACGGCTTCAAAGCCTTGACTTTGTTCATCGCTCATCTTGTCCTTGCTATCCACTCTCAGCTCATAACGTATTGCTCCCTCACTCACAATCATTTGCCAAGCAATCACTAACCCATCACTCTCATCCTGCCTCAATTGTCTCTTGCTTACTTCATGTATACCTCGGATCCCTACTGAGCACTTCTCTTCTCTTCGGCTGCTACAACTAACGTTTGCTCTTTCTCATGCCTATTTGTTTCCATCACTTGTCTAACGTGCTTTTCCATTCCTTCTTGCTTCAGCTTACTTCCACCACTGCTGTATCCTATTGCTATAGTATTCTGACATGGTATAAGAGCATCAAGCAACATCACCTGCTGCCCTATGGCCCACGCGTTGCTTTTGTGCCACTATTGGTACGCCTTTCTGTCAAGCATTAATCCATAGCCATTGCCATTGCTTTGCACCGTTTAGCTACATCAACAGCAAAAGCTAGCATCATTGCTTTGACTGTTCTTCGCGCTGAAGTGACTTCTTGTCATTCTAAATAGGCCTCGCAACCAATCTCCACCCATGGCCAAGATTCTGTTACACATCATTGATAACAGCCATAAGTAGCTGTCGAGCAAGCGGTTGTCGATATCTCCCTCAAAGCTTCCTAACGCTTGCAATCTTTTCTTCCTAAGGGGTTCTTCTCTTGCCTTCCTCCAACTGTCACTGGTCCCCTTGCCAGCTTTCTCTGCTTCATATGCTCCATCAACTGCATTTGCATCAGACTCATCTTCTTCACTACCATCTTTAAAAGCCGTCTTATTGCAATGTTTCCTATAGTCCGTAGCAACAGTTGTCTTGCATCCACCATCACCAACAGTCGTCCCACTCTCACGTCAAGCCAACAGAGGAACAAGCCCTCACCCTCATGACATCTACAAATGTCACTTATCATCTTGCTACCTCAGCTACTACAGCCAACTTCCTCTCACTGTCACGAATGCGGACACCACCAGTCTTTGTGCTTGTCAGTCTCTCAAGAGCTGGGGAAGAAGCAGTCATTCCCCTAGCAAGAGAGCAGCCAGTTCCCATTTGTCACCACTGCTCCATTAGCTTAATCTCTTTTGTTTGCATTGCCATCATAGTCTACAACAACCACTTTTCATCAACATTGCGCATTTGTCTGATAAGCTCCCACATCCTCTACATCATTTTCTCTGCTTCAGCATCAGGTTCATGAGCATCATCATCAACATCATCATTCTCCTCATCCTTCTGCGGTGCACGTGGTCTCTCCCCTGTACCCATGCCATCAAGATCAATGTGCCACTTTCCGCATTGTCCTCTGTTCTGCACAAGGATCCGCTTGGTCGTATCGCTTGGGTTGCAACAACTAGTACATACGCCGAAACCTTTGTAGCGCATGCCGCTTGCGCCTACGCCCAAACATCATCAGTCATTAGCTTTCCCATCCATCATCATCAGAATCCTATATCATCTATGACTAGTAGAAGGACGTGCATGAGCTGAATTTCCCACTTTTCAGTAGGTTGTACCCACATTGGCACCAGATTACTCAGAGCCCATTGGCGTTTGCCTTTCTTGTGCCACATTCAACTCCCGTACTCAACAACAAGGAGGTTCTGCCCCTGTGCCCACTTCATCAACAACAATCAATCTACCACCATCATAAGTGATTCCTCACCTGCTTGACACAAGACTTGTTCGATCACATCGTCTTTATCGTAATGACATGCGCCCATGGTAAGAACTTCGACAGCGCATGTGGCTTGCTTTTGCGCTCAAATCTGCTATTGACGGCTTCCGTCCTCGTAATCAGCAGTCTTTCGTTTTACCTCAACACAAGAATCTTCCCTATTGTGCCACTGCCATTGTGTCTGCCTACACCCATACCAAAGCCTCTACAAGTTCAAACAATCATGTACTACCCAATTTATACATATCCCACTTTATCTTCCCCCATCATCAACTTCTCATATAGCTGCAAGCACTTCGTGAACAAGTCTTCCACAACGTACAACCCTTCTCCTTCGTCTTGCTGCCTCCTTGTCTGTCGTGGCAAGCCAACAACAAAACATTGCCATCTTTATCAAAGGCGCCTCCCTAGTTCAAAACATTACATCATTATGCTTCAATGAGGATGGGAGTCAAAACTTTGTATAATGGCTTTGTCAGCTTTTGGTTGCATACGTGGTCTGAACCTCCTTGTTGGCATACATGGTCTTAACCAGCTCAATGTACTTCTAAGGATAGGAAGTAGAGAAGCCCACAGAGTGGTACTAAGACGGCGTGAATACCAAAAACCCCAAATTCAACTACGCGGCCCTCTCTATATGATAGCCTATGATGTATTTCACCACATCATTGAAGGAAATTGTCATCAACCTCTCCCCAGACAATAGCAGCAATCAAGGACTATCACGCCCAAAGAAGAGTACAACTTTGTGAACCACGTCCGGCTCCTCTTGGTCTACCTCTGTAGGCCTCTTTGTGGAGGAACTATGTCTTCAATTACAGACATTTTTCAAAGAACGCAAGATAGTTTCGGATGAAGCGGAGATAAGGGCAATCAAATAAGGGCCCTAGACTCCTCAATCTCCTACATTGTGTAATGGGATGTAATACTCTGAGCTAACCTATTGATCACCGAGTCCTATCGCACGGCACCAAGTAACATTGTATCTCTTGTCAAGCTTGAAGGGGGTCTTACAGTTAATCATTGCCAAGAGAAGGAAGAATATTGAAATATGTTAATGATTGTTCAGGCCTAGCCTCTAAACCAGTCTGACCAATGGTTCTCCGTTCAAGACTCACAGTCAAGATATCCACTTACAAGGTGACATCACAAGCGTCTCTTTGCGGAACGAAGTTGCTAATACTCACATTGCTTTTGTCTTGTTCTACTTGTATTTACCAATGATTTTGATTCCCTCACGTTAGCCTTGAATAGTTCTCTTCATCTTGTTTGCATTTGGTTCCAGGGCTTTGCCGCCATGTTTTTGCTGTGCATGCTCATCACTAAACCTGTCCTCGGTATCCAGCCTCAGATCACAACTCTTTGCCACCACATCACTCTCAATCCTTTGCCCAGCACTCATCAATCCATCACTCTCGTCCCACCTAAACTTTTCCTTGTTAACTTCTTGTCTCTCTCAAATCCCTGTTTAGCGCTTCACTTCTCCTTGGGCTCCTACAACTAGCTTCTTGTGGCCTTACATGCCTTTTTACTTCCGTCTCCTGTCTGAAGGGCTTCTGCATTCCTTCTTTCTTCTTCTTGCTTCTACAATCAATGTATCCTCTTCCTACATTCTTTTGACATGATATCAGACCATGAATCAACATCACATGGTGCCCCGTGACCCAATCGTTGCTTTGCTATTACATTTGCTACACTCGTTTGTCCAACTTTCATCTGCCGCCACTGCCGTTGCTTTGCACTCCTAACCTTCACGTGCAGCTGATGTGACCAGCACTAACTTGATTGCTCTTCACGGTAAAGCAACTTCTTGTCATCTAGATCAAGCCATGCCCAATCTGCACACGTGGCCATCATTTGGTGACATATTTTCAACAAAAACTAAAACCATCTCTCAAACCACCACATGTCTACATCGTGAAGTTTTGTACTGCCCATAAGTTTTGTACTGCCCGTAAGGAGTTATTTTTGTACCTTCCTCTAGCTGCCACATGTACCCTTGCTTTCTTCATGTCCTTTGTGTGATCAATATACTCCATTAACATCAGCCTTTTCTTCTTTGCTACCATCTATTCAAGCCGCACTCTTGCACCGCCTCCTCTGCTTTGTAGTTTGAGTAGTGTGTCAACCGTCGTCATGGTATCAGATACCACCAATACTTATGCAGTAACGTCAAGCCAAACGGGGAACAAGCCATCACCCTCTTGATATCTGCAAACAACACTGCTCACTTCACTTCCTCTCGTGCGGCAGCCAATTTCCTCTCACTATTAGGCTTTTGGAAACCACTTGTCTTCTTGCCCATCGGCCTTGAGTCCATTCGGGAACAAGCTGTCACTCCACTGACAACAGAGCAACTGGTTGACTCACCCACGCCCACTGCCCCAACGTTGCATCTCCTCCATGATCTACTATCACCATTGCTTGATTAGCTACATCTCCCTTGTTTGCATTGCCATTATAATCTGGAACAATCAATTGTTCATCAACATCACGTACTTTTCTCAAAAACTCTTGCATCCTGTACACCCTTTGCTCACGTTTAGTATACGCTTCATGAGCATCATCATCAATGTCATCATTCTCCTTGTCGTTATTCACCGCAAGTGGTCTTGCCCTCGCGCCCATGCTATAAAGATCAATGTGCCGCTTTTTGCATCAGCCGCTGCTTGGCACAGGGATCAGCCCGGTTGTATCGCTTGGATCGCAATAACATGTGCACGTGTTGAAACTTCCGTAGCTCAAGGGACACGCCCTTGCGCCAAAGTATCCTCCATCATTGGCTTTCACATCCATCATCATCAGCAACGCTCATAGTCTCTGGCTAGTACAAGAACCTGAACAAGCTAGCTGCCTTGCTTAACATCAGCATGCACCAACATTGGCACCAAATGTTTTTTAGCACGTTGGCCTTTGCCTTCCCCTTGCCGCATTGTACTCCCATACTAAGCACCGCAGGTGGTTCTACAACTGCGCCCACTTCATCAACAATGATCAATCCGTCGCCAACATCATGGATGATTCATTTGCTTGGCACAAAGACTCACCTGGTTGCATCATCTTTCTTGCAACATCTTCCCCCATGCCCATAACTTCCACAGTACATGCGGCTCGCCCCTACGCCCAAATGTATTATTAGCAGCTTCCGTCTTCATTATCAGTAGTTCCCTGTTTTAGCTCAACACAAGAACCTACCCTATGGTGCCACTACCATCGAAACTGTCTTCACCCAGACCAAAGCCTCCACAACTGCAAGCAATCTTGTACTCTGTTGCCACCTATCCCACTTCATCACTCTCCATCATTGTCATCTCCTGTAGATACGTGCACTCCGGGAACAGGTCTTCCACAATGTACCAGTCTTCTCCTTCCTGTTACTGCCTCCCTATCCCACATGACAAGCCGATGACAAACCATTGTCATCTTCAGTGAAGCTGCCTTCGTGGATCACAACATTACTTTGCTTTGCTTCAATGACGATGGGAGTCATATCTTTCCAAAATGGCATTGTGAGCTTGGACGTGAAATCTCCAACGTGGACATACATGATCTCAACCTCCTTGATGTTCTTCAAAACATAGGAAGTTAAAAAGCCTACAATTGGCACAAGGACAAAGTGAATTCCAAGAAGTCCAGATTTAGATACGTGAACTTTTGTAGATGACTACCTGTCAAGAATTTCACCACATAATTGTAGCGCATCAACATCAACCTCTCATCCAAACTATACAAGCAATTAGGGACTACCGCACCTAAATAGGCGCAAAGTGCCCTCAACCACGTCCGGTTTCTCGTGATCCTCTTCCCTGCAGCCTATTTAAGCATGAACAACGTCTTCAATTGCAACCCTTCACCAGAGACGGCCAAAGTGTTGATAAGGAAGCAAAGCTATGGGCATTTTAGGAATTGCCCCACGCTCCTCACTCTCCTACATCATCTGATGGGATAGAATATTATGAGCATTACTCATGGTCACCCGGTCCTTCCCCACCGCACCAAGCAACATCTTATCTCTTGTGAAGCTTCAATGGGAATGTCAGAATGAAGCATTGACAAGGGAAGGAGGAATATCAGAATATCTCAATAGTGGTTAAGCCGTACCCACCAGCCCACTGTTACCAACGGTCCTCCAGTCATTTGACCATTCAGGATTCATAGCCAAGTTATGCACTTAGAAGGTTACACCTGTCACCCGCTTCTGGCTAGCAAAAAAGTAGCGGTTGGTACTGTTAATGACATTTTGTCCATCACCTGAGATGAGGGGGAAGGGAAGAACGGGGTCAGGATTGTGGGGTGAAAGTCGGCAAATAATCCACCGGTGGCAGTCCAAGATAAGAAAAGCTTCAAAAAGATCTAGCCCGTATATGGGAAGCTGTAAGGTGTGGACAAGAGGGGCTGAATCTGATATCTTTTCCCAGCCAAACCAATGGGGATGGAAAGAAAAGGACCCGAGGCTTGTATGATGGCAACAGAGCTGCGCAGAGCCTCGGGGAAAGGAGTAGAGGTCCAGATACCTCATCTACAACGGCGTTTGATGTGCAAGCTACATTGGGGCACACCAGCCAAAAAGGGGGACGAGGAGAAGCAAGGCAAGAAAAGAGGAGAATGTTGGGAGAAAGATGTTGCTCACGAAGAAAAACCTCATTGATGAGTTGCTGGCAAGCTGACAGTTGAATTCTAAGTACGGACAAGGTTATTGTTGTCCCCATATATTGACAAGCTCACTAACTTGTGCACACTTCATTTTGCTCAAGGCTGGATGCTTGCCCTTGATCGAGGTTGGTACAAGTGTGTGTCCTTCAAGCATGGTTGTGGACCCAGTGACCAGCAGCAAGGCTTAGAGATTGCTACCCCTCTTTCAACGTAGACCGTTGAGCGAGACCTGCGTCTTGTCTCGCGACAAGTTTGAGTAGGAAAGTTAGTCATGACTGTATGTGTGTGTGTGTATGTGTGTGTGTGTGTGTGTGTGTTTGAGGCCAATCCCAGATGGGAAGGCTGCTTCCAGAGGTGCATGTTACGGCGCCACCATGGCATGGCCCTGAAGTCCCATTGTAGCACCAGGCACCCCGCAGGAGGCAGACCGCATGCAGAGCGCCAGTGGCCTTGTATGCCATCTGTACCTCTTGGAATGTTTCCCACCGGCTGGGCGTACGTATGGTGCCGGGTGTGATGCAATAGTTGCATAACTATGCAGGTGGAACTGTGGAGAAATTCCGGCAGCCATGGCTACAGAGGGTTCCCCCGTGATGACAAGCCCCAACTTGTGGAGAGCTGGCAAGAGGTTGCACATGACGTTGGACGTTGGGCCACGGAAGTTTCTGAAGAGAGGGCCAAGGTGTGTCGATACTACCAACGGTATCAACACGAGCTCCATCCCTTGTGAAAGGAGGGCACGGCACGCTCCAACTCCTGTGCGCAACATTGTGCATATGGTCTCATTGCGCTATGTCGCGCCATTCCATGGGAAGCTGACCAACTCATCGCCAGTGGTACTATGGTCTTGGGGAGGCAGGCTCTAGTGGATTGTCCATCAACGGAGGAGGTTTAAGGCTTGCGTGTTTTGCTAGGTGCCACTTACGGGAGTAATGGTGTGATTAGCGACGGCTAGCTGCTTGTGTGTTTGTTTAAAATTGATTGAAACAAAGTTTGATCATTCATTTGCTCCAATTGTTTCATTATACATACATGTTTCTGTAAGACATTTACGTTATGTACGGTGGATGATTGACCATGCAAATTCACTTCAGGGAGTGAATTCATGAGATGAACCACATGTTTATCACTGGTTGTAGTGAAAATGCGTATGTTAAAGTGAAAGGCCATGTGTGGTTCCTTGCTCTGGTGTTTTTGTCTCATCAGCTACCAAAGGAAGGGAAAAGGAATTGAGTGGGCAGGGGGACTCAATGGACAATAGGGTTGTTGATTAATAAAAAACGGTGATGAAAGGTGATCAAGAGTGCTGTTATAAGGGATTGTGGAAAAGCGTGGAATACACCCGTGGGTAAGGGTGCACACCAAATGACCGGAACCGCGGTCAGGAATCGCGGTTCCGGTACTCGCATTGGAGCCGTGGTTCTATTGTGAGGAGCTGGAACCGAGATGGAACCGCGGTTCCATCCATCGGTGGCGGGGGGGGGGGGGGGGGGGGGAATGGCGAGGGATCCGGGTGGAACCCCTGATTTCGCACTATCACCGCACACTGTGTGTGCATAATGCACACACTGCGTGCATTATGCACGCACAGGAAGCATGTTCAGATGCACTGGCAGTGCCAGGTTGGCACTGCCAGTGCATCTGAAAGTGACGTGGGCTGTACTAGCCGTCCATGGCGAATCGAACCCTGGCATGGCGCTGCAAGCGCATTTCCTCGGATGCCATCCAACGTAATTCACTGGCATCGCAGAATTGCGTCGGATTGCCATCCGACGGACGATGGCAATATGATGAACTACCCTCGTGATCGATTGCCTGCCATGCTGCCACTGCCAGGCAATGGGCAGGGCAGGCGATTGGCCTGCCCTGCCCACCATCGACTCGGCAGCCTCATCGTCGGCGACGATGAGGCTTTCGAATCAACGGCGACTATTCGTCGCCGTTCATCTGGCATACTGTATCGCCGCCGACGTTGGACAGGAGGAGTCCGAGCAGCCACAGAGCTGCTCCGGAATTCCTCCGTGCGATCCAAATCGCCGTTGGACCCGCAGTGGCAGTGCGGGTCCCAGTCCGCCAAACCCGCAGGCTGGGAAAAGCCCCACACCGGGCTCAGTATGCGATCGTACTGTCGCGTTGTGCTATCTCCGCTCAATACTTAGCGGGATTCCCCTGCGGGGATCCGACTCTGCCGGAAGCAGAGGCGATTGCCCCTGAGAGAGACTACACGTCTCGCTTACGATGTCTCTCCAACGTTCTCCGTCAGCCACTGCCAGCACCCCACGAACAACCGACTCCTGTCCTGCAACCACTGCCGTTGGAGGAGGAAACGATGCCACTAATCCTGCCGGTGTGGAGGATGCCCACAAGAAGCGGCCTAGTGTGGTGTGGCTGGTATTTGAGTATGTTGTCATCAACGGGGAGCCACGAGCGGCATGCACTCTGTGCCCACGGAAGAAGAACAGTCTGAAGGGGACCTACGCCATGAACCAGAGCGCTACCAGCGGCATGTGGAAGCACTTGAGGTGCTTGCACAATGACAGGTGGATGGACTTGAAGACGCAAGAAGCGGCATAGAAGCTGACGAGCACAACCGCCGCTGCCATGACGATGGCGAACATCGTGGACGGCTCGCACTCCGTCCTCGCCCGGTCTTGTGCCGGCGTCGGTATTGCTTTCAACAGGAAGTATGTCCTCAGTTGTGTGTGGAAGCATGTCGTGGACAAAAATGTGTCTTTCCTGTCCATGGAGTCCTGGTGGCTGAAGCATGCTTTCTTGCACTGCAATCCTCTTGCTGCTTTGCCCGGCCGGATGACGCTTGCACGCCTCATCAAGCTTGGTGCTACCGCATTTTGCAAGTGTCTCATGACCATGCTTGCGGCTACGCTGAGCGGCGTCTCATTCACAACCGATGGTTGGCAGTCGGATGCGAACGTGAAGTTTTTGGGAGTGACTGCGCATTGGATCTCAAACTGGGAGATGGAGAGCATCGCCATTGCTTTTCCATCTCTCAGTGAAAGCGCCACTGCTGAGAACGTGTTCAGGCTCTTTTCTGAGGCATTGCGGGAGTGGGGGTTGTGGGACAAGTTGTATGCCCTCACTGTCGACAATGACTCTGTCAATGATTCGATGGTGGACAACTTCCTTGTGTGTAGAACGACAAGTTTGAGAAGGCAGGCCACATTCGGTGCATGGGTCATTTGATGAACCTTGATGTTGAAGATCTGCTTGACAAGAGCTCTCTACAGGAGCACTTGCGGACAGCACGTGACATTTGCACCTTTGTGACGCACAGCGCAAAGCGGGAAGCATCGCTTGAGGCCGCGTGCGAGGCCGCCAACGTGCAGTACCTGGCGCTGCATGTGGACACCCCAACAAGGTGGAACAGCACCGTTGACATGTGCACCAGGGTGGTGCACATCAAGGGTGTGCTGGAACCATGGCTGACGTTGAAAGCCCCGCAGCTGAAGCCAAGTGGGAATGGATGAGAGCTCTTGGCCCTAGTCACCGCCATCCTGAAGCCATTCAAAGGCTTCACAGATGACATCAGCGGCCAACAGTACCCCACGCTGTCGCTCGTCATCCCGTTCTTCACGGTGATTCTCGGCAAGATGCACCAGTGGCAAGTGAAAGTGGGCGTCGCCAAGAAGAAGGTGCAGCTGAAGAAGGACCTCGACGCAACCGAGCGGCTTCTCATGGAGCTTGAGCCCGGCTTCAAGGCGGTGGTGGATAAGGTGCGTTGCTGCGTTGCTGCGTTGGTGCAATGGTG
>SZWC01000303.1:372918-396702 GCA_023375785.1 Penium margaritaceum | reverse complement strand
CAATGCAGGTGCAATGCAGGTGTAATGCAGGTGCAATGCAGGTGCAATGCAGGTGCAATGCAGGTGCAATGCAGGTGCAATGCAGGTGCAATGCAGGTGCAATGCAGGTGCAATGAAGCAGGTGCAATGCAGGTGCAATGCAGGTGCAATGCAGGTGCAATGCAGGTGCAATGATGCAGGTGCAATGCAGGTGCAATGCAGGTGTAATGCAGGTGCAATGCAGGTGCAATGACATGCTGTTGTGTGCATGCATGCAGGTGGAGAAGTACGTTCGGAAGCTGACTATCCGACACGTTGTGGCAATGACAGTGGACCCCCGGTTCCGCTTTTGCTTCTTTGAGAGGGTCCACAAACTGCTGGGCATTTGCAACTTAGTGGAGCTGGAGGTGAAAGTCGTGGAGGAGTTGAAGCCGTACAACGGGCGTGTGTTGGAGCGTCGTGTTGCGGAAGAGGCAGCTACGGTAGCAGCAGGTGAAGCAGCTCTGGTGGCGGCTGCCACTGCTGCAACGGCCATGGACGATGAAGGTAGAAGTGCAGCGCCTGAGAGTGTCGTGAGTGCACCCGCCGCCTCTGCTGCAACCACATTCAACCTGTCGGGCCCGGCTGCTGCCGCAAAGAAGGGCAGGCAGACACGCTCAAAGAAGACGATGGTTGAAGCAGCCCTCGAAGATGCCATGGAGGAGCTTTTTGAAGAGCCGGAGCAGACCCCATCTCAGAGGCAGCCAGACTCCCTCGAGCTCGAGGTTGAAGACTGGAAGAAGGAAAGCCGCCTGGGCCGTCGAGAGAATATCCTCCACTACCTTCGCGACAATGCTATCAGATTCCCGGCTTTTGCACTCATCGCTGTTGACCTGCTTTCTGTGCCTGCCACCGGCACTCCTAGTGAGCGCATGTTCAGTCTTGGTGGACGTGTTGTCACTGAAATCCGTCACTCCCTTGCAGACATGACTGTGCAGGATGTGCTAACTCTGACGACGTGGATCAATGATCCCGTGCTTGTTGACTTTCCAGTTTCTCCCGATGGCACAGTTGCTCGAGAATTGCAGGAAGTGGAAAACGCGGAGAAGGCGAAGCGACGGGCAACTCGGCGTCGTGCGGTGCGCAACCTGACAATGCCGGCATTGGCAGCAGTAGAAGGGAGTAGCAGCGATGAGGAGGACGAGGAGGAGGGAGATGGTGGTGGGGATGACCTCAACAAAGACTCAGATGACGACGACGATGAGGACGATAGTGAGGACGACGCTGCAGCTGACGCCTTGCAGAACTTCAGTCTCGATGATGATGTCGTAGAGATGTCGTAGGAGTAGGACTCCTCAGGTCTGGAACTATCTACCAATGTCCTGTGACACTTTGGCATTGAAGACCATTGTTTGAATGACTTCGTGGCAGATGGACAGTGGGGTAGGGGGGGGGGGAGGGGCGGGGTCGCCATGACCCCGCCCCTGCCAACAATGTCATAAGGTTCATCTCTGTCCACTGTTGCGTTTGTACTATATGATTTCATGAAATAACTTCCAAGTCTATCATTCTCTCTCCACTATGGTGCGCTGCTGTGTTGGTGCAATGGTGCAATGGTGCAATGGTGCAATGGTGCAATGGTTCAGTGGTGCAATGGTGCAATTGAGCAATGGTGCAACTCTGCATGTGTGCAACAGTGCAATTATGCAATGGTGCAATGGTGCAATGGTGCAATGGTGTAATGGTGCAATGGTGCACATGTACAATGAAGCAATGAGGCAGTAGTGCTAGAAACATTATTATAAATGTCTTTAAACCGTCACACAGAACCGCAAATCATGTGCACATGGAATCGCGAACCTTGAATGAGAGGAACCGTGAGCTACACTCCGAAGGAACCGCGAGTCTAGCATGAAAAGAACCGCAAATCTAAGGAACCGCGGTTCTCATCCAAGAACCGCGGTTCCGGTTTTGGGACACATCCAGACTCGTGAACCCGGTTCTGATGTGAGAACCGCGGTTCCTGCATGGTGTGCACCCTTACCCGTGGGGATGGCGGAGCGCGAACCATGGCGGATAGCAAACTTTGGCATACTATAACACCTGGCTTTGCCCAGTGGAAAAACAGGGTATAACAGTGTTAATGGTGCGATGAGCGTGGAATCACTTGTGTTATGTGAGAAGTGTGGCACGTACCTTTGGATCAGTGCACAACTCAAAAAGGAGAGTCTGGTGTACATTCTACAGGACAAACACCTAGGCAAGTACGTCCAATCATCCAACCATCAGGTCCACATGATGACGACATCAAAGGAAGGCCCACCCTAGGATGACGTGTGCGACATCTTGTTGGCGTCCCCCTTAGGGCGCAACAAGAAGATACGTTACCATAGAATGATTTAGCGTCACCATAAATCCATGGAGTGTGTGAACATGTATCCGTGGCAACCTGGCCCAACGTGACCCATTGCATGGAGTTGCGGAACGCCGCGCCATGAGGCAAGCCGACACCGTGCAAAGCTATGAAAGGAGCCCAGAGGACCCTCCAAGACTGGATTCCAAGTTCGCGTAGGACCCGGTGGATGATCATTCTCCACAACAATACAACAATGATAACGATATGGACCCTGACGAAGATGAAGTGTCCAATCTCCCGGCCTCGAGGAACTCTGCGAATGGAAGGCCATACGATAAGCGTGCCTCACAGATCCGATCTACAATGGGCTGGATGATGATGAGGCGGACCATCAAGACACACACTAGGACTCCATGCAGGTGGAAGACTATATTTCAGAAAAAGATGAGGGGCCTGCACAAGATGATGAGCCCGTTCTCCTCCATGAGGTCATCACTTCAGACGGAAGGATTGTATATAAGGCCATGGATATGACGTCCTCAAAAGAAGCACCATGGCGCCTCAAGTTCTTGATGTAAGGAGACCCTTCTTGATTCCCCCCGTCAAAAGGGTAGAGCAATATGAGGAGCCACATCATTCCCGAGAGAAAGACGAGGAGATACTACAAAATCATCCATCAATGTAGGTCTTTCACGCCCCACACCAACCGGTTGCCTTTAGCCGCCGGGGGTCTCTAATTTTCCTAGCTATCAACCCGCAACGACCAACCTTTGAAACTGGTTTGCCCTCGCCACGGGCTAAGAAGGTCCTAGAGGGCGTCGCGCAGTCAACCATGTGGGAAAGCAACGGGGGACATCCATGATGCCTTTGAGTCTACCAGAAGCCATACTTGCTAAGATAATGTAGGGACAGAACCTCCCACATACCCCTACTTATCGGGCATCCCTGGATGTTGTCAAATCACATCAATGGGACGTCCCTACTCATGTAGGTATGGATGTTTCTTCCACGGTGGGGAGGCTAAGGCAACTGAGGGGTTCTATTAGGGACACGAACCCCATCTACAGTCCCCTTAACAAGACATGAGGTACCGCCAATGAAGTCAGCCAAGCCGCCGCCACACCAAAAAGCAAGCAGTGCAACAGTCATTCCTGTTGCAAGACAACTCTAGCAGCAACATTGGACAACTCTTATGTTGATTTGGCAAGGGCAACGGCATGTGGCTCATGGGGGCAAGCAGTATGCCATACCAATACATGCAACTTCAACAGGACGGCCATGGGGAGTTATGGGCTAGGAGTGACCAATGGAGGACAAATTTGGCCGAAGGGAGTAGAAATGGCTTCATTGGCTGCTACTAAGGCATTTGACCTTATACAGGCACATCGACCCTCTCTAGGTGCTCAGGCTCGGACATGGGTGCAGGTGGTGCATCCGCAAGAACGCACCTTGACCTAAGTAGTGAAAGCTTACTACACTCTCCCAAAGCTCAACGTCTTCAAAGGTGAACCAGAGGATGACCCAACCATGTTGCTATCCATGTTATGCACCTTCTTTGACTATGGTACACCTATCATTGCAAGGGAAGGTGGTGGAATGGTTAACTATAGAAAACAAAGAGCAACCCTTTGTTGACTTTGACGATGGGGTGAAGAGGACGACCAAGGGGTTTGACCCAATAAGCCTAGAGGAAGCCAAAGTATGGATTCGTACCATTTGCATGAAACATAGGGAGAATATCAAAGAACACAATGACAAGTTGAAAAAGATCTCAACACAGTGCATTGACACACCCCAACGTATAATCAAGAAGTGTTACCGCGATTTCCTTGTACAGGTAATTTCCAATACACCGGACTTGCGGTAACTCAACACCTAGGATGCACACAAAGAGGAACCAGAGCATTACCAATAGAAGCTCAAACCTTGGGCAGCCCGGGAGCAGTTGGCTCCAAACGAACACGTCGCACCTACCACCCGTGTTCCCTTTGGGGCTTCTGTACAAATTTTGATGAATCCACACAACTATATACCAAAAGCTGCTATGGATAAGAATGAATTACCCATAACCGGTGAAAGTGCTCGAATCCAACACCAGTGCCTACGGGAGGGACAAGAGAGGGTGAGTACTAAGGACAAGAAGCTGGTGGAGTTGGACCTACCAACACAAGACAAGGCGTTGGACCCAACGTAACTGCTTGAGCCGCTGGTCAAAATGGTAATGGACCAGACCGGTTGAAGGCCTATGCTTGGTAGAGAGGAATACAAGGAACTGTGGGTGCAAGCCAACCATCTACATCTGACATCCCAGCACGTAACATGAAGCTTGTTATCTCCCGTTCTATAGTAAGAACGACAGAAACCCCACCTGTGGCTACGGAGCGGGAACTTGTCATCACAGGCAAGGCAGAAGAATATAGGGATGGTTAATCAAGGATATGTACGAATGCATGTAGAAATACAAGGAAGAGAAGGAAAGGACCAATGCTGACCTCCACACTTGTGTTGAGGCTCGCTCGGTCTGACTTCAATGTTAGATTATAGCTGCAACCTCAAAACCGCCATCAGCACTTGACATGCAACCTTCCATGAGCCCAACACCTCCTTGCAGCAAGACGGTCACTTTTGCCTCTCACTAGATTCAGGTCCAGACTTCTGGCCTCATGACCTCCTTTCACCGCCCCTTACAAGAGTTATCGTTGGGAAGATACCTTTGGCAACACCCAAAAGGTCTGCCTGAATTTGCTAAAATCCTAAAACAATACACTACAAAACCTTGCCCATCAAGCATTTTCCTCAGCTGTGCACAGGCCCCACATAACTGCCTGTTGAGGCCAGTAATTAATTGAAAATCCAATGAATGGGGATGGAGACCAGCACCTCTTGCGCCACCACAGCTGCAAGCGCCATATTAAAAGGTGGCTAGCTGCTTTGCATGGATATGCGGCAAGAAGTTTCTTGCAATCATCGACCTTGGCACTACCCATACAATAGTGACTCTGCATGTGCAGCAGGCGGTTGGGTGGAAACATCAAAGTTATTAAACAACTAACGTCCTTACCAAAGCCTCTGGCTGCATGGATACTAGATACGGGGTCATCGAAAACCTATCATTACAAGTGCGTCTCATCCACTAAGTAGTGCAGATGCAAGTAACCACGGCCCGTACATATGATGTCTTGCTTGGCACAGATTACCTCATTCCCTGACAGGCACCATTGACCTTATCTGGATACAGCACATGTGCGGCACTTATTGTTGGACCCCGGACCTCTATGCCTACAAAACATGGACATCCTTTCTCCACAGAGGAAGCCAGGGTGGAATATCAAGTTACATGTAACCCTATCCTGTCCATCCTCAAACATGATGTCATACCAGTTAGCCCACATGATAGCACTGATGGTAAGGGGCCACTCGGTGTTTGCTCTCCATCTACAAGCAAATCTATCCTCAGTCATGCTTAAGCCGCTCTGGCGGATGATTGACCGCAACTCCCCACGGGTCCAATACCAAAACCTTCACCCGGATAGCCTTGGTGGCTGCATGTACTCCCATCAGTAGATCCAACCCACAATCCCAAAGACCTGGATGCAGTGGAGGCCTATCCCACAGCAATCCCACATGGATCACAATTCACACCCTGTCCACACGACCAGGGCCCTTTGACCAAAGATGCATCCACAAATGCACTGCACAAGGAAAGGATGTTCATCTATAAGGTGGATATTGTACTATGTGAAGATGACGCCACTTCCGACTCTAATGGAGAGCCAATGACTGATGTGGGATGGTTGCTGCTGGAGAGTGAACCATCCTCGGGCCACATGTCATTACTCATCTTTGCGCCGAGAGGCACACGCAGTTTCAACCTTCAAGTCTACGACTATTGGGACCCCGACCCTGACCTTGCAGCTAGCCTGGTCAGTGACGAGGACCCAGAACCCCATGTGATCCTACAGTGCCAACAATGGGACCACATGTGAGATGAACGCCTAACACAGGACCAGGCAAGGGAGGTCAAAGACCTTCTCTCCTACCATGAGGAGGTCTTTGCTGGCAAAAGTGCAGAACTCGGACTGGTTGACAGCGTCCACGTTGTGAATACGGGAGTTGGACCATCTCACAAAAAGAAGGCCTGATGACTACTCCAAGATCATAAAGCTGTCCTTAATGAAGGACTCTATGAACTCAGTGAGCAGGGCGTAATCGTGGAAGTAGAGAGTCCGTGGCGCTCTAATCTGGTCATCGATGGGAATTTGAATGGCACAAAGCGCTTCTGTGTTGACTTCTATGACCTAAACAAGGTTATCGTGGAGGATGTTTATCCTAGGCCCCTCATTGTCGACATTGAGGAGCGACAAAGAGGAAAGGACTGGATTGCAAAGCTCGATGTGAGATCAACATTCAACACCATGCCAATGGATCAAAACTTGATGCTCAAGATGGCGTTCATCACACCTGATGGGCTTTATGCCTTTACCCGCATTCCCTTTGGGCTACAAAACGCAAGTGCCAGCTTCTAGCGTGTCATGGACCAGGTGTTGTGAGACATACCCAATACTTGTTGCTATGTAGACGACATCATGGCGATAGCATTTAGCTTTCAAGCACTCCTTGCCTTTCTTGATGGCCTGTTCTCCGCTACACGGTCCGCTAACCGACAGTTGAAAGCGGCCAAATGTGTCATTGGCGTAGACAGCATGGAGCTCCTCGGTTTCATGATGAGTGCACATGGAATCTCTACAAATCCTGCCATGATCTCGGCAATCCGTTACTGGAAGCAACCAGTCACATCCTTACAAGTCAAGATCTTCCTAGGATATGTCACCTTCTACTGCAAGTTTGTCCACAACCACGAAAAGATCATCCCCATTGCAATGTCTCGCACATCTGGAAGGGCCATTCGACTTGACAGATGCGTGTCAAGTCACATGGGCAGAGATCAAGCACCGTCTCATCACAGCACTTATACTACAGTTCCTAGACTTCAATACATCATTTGTGATTGCAACAAAATTCTCAACGGAAGGCAAACGGGCCATCGTATTTGAGAAGTCTGACAATGGCACAGTGCAAGCTATACACTTTGGAAATTGGGCGCTTAACAATGCGTAATCAAAGTACCCTTCAGCAAAGTGGGAGTACTTGGTTGTCCTATTGGTCATACAATTCTATGGCAGTTATGTAAAGGATGGGAGCCGTTTATCATTCCTACTGACCAACAACCCCTTCATTGGCTCCCTACTACTCGGAATCATGAAGGAATTATCGGCAAATGGCCACATCTTTTGCACGGTTACAACCTCACCATTAAGTATCACCCTCTAATTGCCAATCGGCATGCAAATACCCTTAGTTGAATCCTACGTCAAGATTGGCCACTTCCTACTATGATCGAACAACCGATGTCCGCTCCAGACCCCACAGACAACGTCATCAACGAAGGTCAGGCATGTGATATCACTGATGAGGAATACCGCTGGACCTGTCCTTTGGGGGATTTCCTGGAAGACACGATAGAAAACGCACACATCAATGTCTGATGTCACACTGACCTCTTCAAGCACGCGACAAGCTGGACCCACGCATAGTACGTGGACTGGCTTCAATGCATTTGTCGTGCCTCTGCCCCAACTCGCACGGCACAACTAGTGCCAGTCGCAACCCCGCATCCGCTTGGATGTACTCGCCAATCAATAGCCAATGTTATCCAGCCATTCTTTGACCGGACCAACCTTGCCCTTTCATGGATAGAAGCTGGCACCCATCTGCCTTGGCAAATAACACAGCTGGAAGCCTTTTTACAAAAACGAACACAGCGATGAGCACAGCTGGCTGGCGTGTACAGTACTGGGTTGTATCCAAGGGCCACCGCATGATGCAAGATCATGTTGACCACACCCAAAGACTCATTTACGTGGACATGAACGCAAGGGTACTGACATGGCGACTGGCAACATTGACTGGCCAACCTCTACCATGATATGTGTGTACACTAGTTTTCTTTGTCTGATTTGGATTGCTAGTATAGAATTCACCCCATTTGTGGATACGGACGCTGTGCACACCATTGTTGCAATGCACATCATCTGTCAAATTGACTGGTCAAACCTAACAACAGTGGAAGATCACCTCTCTTCCGAGGCCGAAGGAATCATACAATCACAAGGCCAAATTGACCTATTCCCATCCAAGCTGACAATATGCAGCAAAACCTGCCTGTGTAAGTTTGCAAAACATGAATATACAACGTCTTCTTGGCAAACAATTGACTGACACAGTGCGCTGTCACAAACTTGCTAAGGGGAAGATGCATGATGCTCCATGGTGAGGACGGAGTGCACTCGTACGTCCCGCTCCGCTTTGATGTCCATAAGATGCCACCTCAACAAGCACATAGATTTCCCTAAAAACAAGTAAACTCTGTCATCAACTCAGACTAAGTATATGGTCGATCGTTTGGCTTTTGATTCACCTAAGTGGTTGCTAACGTGCCAAAATCATCCACAGATAATAGTCGCTTGCAACCCGGGAATCATGCACCACACCCACTAGTGTCACACACACATGATTGTGCCAAACTCAACACCACGGCAGAGAACTTTGGAGACATCTTCATTGTGCATCAGAACACCTCCAAACATATGCAAGAAATCGATGATGAGTCTCCTACACATGCACCATCATGCATCGGACCTTCCACTTGTCCCCCAGAAACCAAGGCAACACGTTGGACCCGCAGAGCTGCCACAGACTACTCGCGCAAGAAATTGACAAAATGAAGGACAACCATCAAATCCCCAGTCCTACAGTTCCCGCGGTTCACTCGCTTGACGACTTGTATTGACAACAAACATGAGTTCACGTCTCTTGGAACTTGATGATCTCACATACCACATGCACAAGGCAAAGCCCTTCATATATGAACAACATTAGAACATACCTAGTATGATTTTGCGAACGACCCTAGCAGATTGGGCAAATAACAAGTAGAACACCACCAGGCGTGCCGTAAAGCTTGCTGTAGTGATCTCCATTGAGATGCGACCCATGGCGGCACTCCTCTCCATGGCAGAAGTCAACTCACTCCATCCATGCCCGGAAAATCCCACCTTCACCAAGTGTGCCTGACATCCAGAGCAACAAAGCAGTGTGGCACACGTTCGCGCAGTACATCACCAAAAACCAGAATTGGGAAGGATGTGTCGCGAGGCTCTGGAAAATTCACCGGTCATGGAAAGCTGTACATGAAGAAGGCGTTTGTTGTTTGGCCAACAACTTGGTCCACAAGTGCAACACTCTTGATGTATGCAAATGCACCCATGTGTATTGTCAGAAGCCCGTAGAGGAGGAAGAGGCTCGTACAACGGCCATTTACCAGCAACTTTAGGAAGTTCAAAGGTTACAAGATGCATGGAACGAGGCAACAGACTACAAAGATGAGCCATCTCCGGCAGAAATGACAATGTCTCATGGATTGACTTCCGAAATGGGGCAGGAATCTCGAAGAGGCCCGTGTAGAAGCAACGCATCTCTCTATAGATTTGGAAGAACTTGACGCCCAGGTACAATAACTAGGCGACAAATGCGAGGAGGAGTGAACATTATGCTGTGCTTGACTCCAGGACATGTCCAAAAAGAGGGAGAGTATTTAAGCTCTCTGTGCTCAGGTCTCTTGGCATTGCCAAGCCATATGGACCGTGGATGACCGCGCCAAACGACTCATAGATGAGGGTGAGCAACACTTGCAAGGAGGGCTCATGTAAGAGGTGTCAGAGGCATTCTTGACCCGTGCCTTGGCAGGATTAGGAGTGGAATAAGAAGATTATCTCAAGAAAATGCTGAAGCTGTATCCGCTTGACGTCTCTGACAATCCTGGACAAGCTGCCTTCCGCTACCTGCTCCATTCAATGGTCGTCCATGGCCGCACTAAACAAACTCGCTCGAACCTTGTCCTAATCTTGGCATGGAATTTCGGCCTACGTGATGAGGAATGTCTCTGATTCCTTTATCCAGTGGACCTTTATCGTGACCGCAGTGTGCAAGCCTTCTGTTTCCTCCTCGATTGAGCAGGGCAACACTGATAGCAGGGACGCCTGACCAAATATTCATTTCACTTTGTTGAGCAAGGGATCATATTTTGGGCAACATATCGACACAATGAAAGAGTTTGCAGCATAATGTAGGGTTTGATGCGGTCATTATGGTACAAACCATTTAACCACAAGACGGCATGGAATTTGAAAAGCTGATGTAATTGCTCCACCGGAGGATGGTTGGATCACCCTCTTTGCCAACACAACCAAAATCGAATGCTGCTATCGCACCCGCATCCTGAAAAATCCATCCAGTGTAGGCCAACCGTTATTCCATGCGGTTATGCCACCGGAGCACGCTCTTCCTAGCTCTGCAACTCACCAAGATGTCCATACCACCCACCTCGTGCTTCCCTCATTGACTTTACACATGGCTGTTTTGTCAAAACCTTTGCTGGTCACCTCGCCAGGAGCGGATCTTCTGTCGGCATCCCCTTCTCATCCTCCATTCCCCTGCCCTCCTAGCTGGAGTGAGACCTTGATTTCACTACCCACCTTTTTTCCTCTTCCCCAACCTCCATCTTCTCCTTCTTCCTTGCAAGATATCCCGCCAGTGCCACTGCCCCTAGAAGGAATTCTGCCAGTGGATCATCCATCATCTGGCGATGCCCTGGCACAAGTAGCCCCTACACTTTGAGCAGTCCCCAAGCCCTTTCTTGCTACTACTGGACAAGAGGCAACTTCCAAGCCGGTGGATTACCGACCTTCCTTCCTTAATGACACACATGAGATATCTGCCTGGATAGTGGAGCACAGGCTTCTCGTTGATGAGGCACCGCAAGTTCCCTAGGTCCGTGCGCATGCTTGTTTGGAGGCTCCCCTGGTCATTGCACAAGCTCTTCCGCAGGTTCCTCCGGTTGCTACGTGGTGCACCTCTGGCCGTGTCAAGCGTCGTGCAAGAACGGATTCCACAAGTACCGCGGTACCAGCTGCCACTTGCACCTCCCCCTAGCGAACAAGGGCTGAGTCTGCGCTTCTTATGGTATGCTAAAAGAAGAAAAAGACTCAGCTGGTAGCGAAGCGCCCCCTCCTCTACAATCCTTTTAGGTTATGCGGCATCTCCTCCTGCCCCTTGCATTCGCATGGGGAAATGTATATTACGCAGGAAGTGCCACGCGTCAGAAGTTACGAGTGGGCTGACTGGGCTCATGTACAAGTTCTCCCAAGAAATGCATACTTTGGTGGAGGTCTGCCATGACGCTCATGTTTGATATGATGGAAAGACCACACTAGACAAGCACAAGTGGTGGAATAGATGTATTAAGAGGTGCGGGGAGTACGAGTAGTGTGCTGTTATAATCCCCACTCGATGCGTGAAGATCTCATCGTGCAAAAGTACGAGAGGGTACACGCCTGCACGGCCACCATGTATGATAACTTTGTTCATCAGGTGTACAAGGTGAGCCTCAAGAAGCATGTCACGAGGGTTGTCACAACATGTGGCACCTATCTCCACCACTTTCCCTCTGGGCGCTTTCATCAGCTTTTACCTGCTTTGTCTGCGCCCGCATGGGGGTCCCCATGGACTGGGTGTTCATGGACTTCCATGGCCACCTGCCGTTCCACCAGGCACAACAACATCCATTGGATTCTTGGCGTTTATCACATAACTAAGTAGGTCAGGGCCTGGCCGTTCCCTAAGGCAGCTGAAGCTCATGCTGCTGCCTTCCTCAAGGAGGAAGTCGTCTGAAATGGGGGTCACTACAGGGTTGTGCAGTGAGATAATGGTTCACACTTTGATGGCAAGTATGCTGTGTTGGCGGCTAGCTTCAACATTGACATCAACAACGGGCTGCCCTACGGGTCGTACGCACATGGAGAGGTAAAACGCATGCACGGGGCCATCACACAAACCATCTGCAAAACATCAGACAACAACATGCCCCGTGATGAGTGGCTGGAGGACATTGTCAACAAGTACATCATTATGGCACACTCCATTACCAACTTCCGATCCTACATGCTGCACCATGGTCAGTAGCACTGGACCATGGCTACCTTGTCCCTCATACCAGACGCACGGGTACCGCAACGAGCACAAGGTGCCACGGTAGCGGTTGAAATGGAGTTCATGAAGAAGGGCGGTGACTAAGGCTGATACCAAGTGCACGAGACCCGGCTTGACAGACCCGGGATTCCAAGTCGAGACTCAAACTCGCGAGTCCGGGTCTGCCATTGAGCCTGGACTCGGACTCATAAGTCTGGTCTCGAGTCCATGACGTTCAAACATTGCCCAAAAAAGCAATCAATGGAATTGAGTTACGAAGCAATACTACATAGAAGAGGACATAAATTGAGGAAACATGGAAATAAAATGCATGCCTGGAAAAAATGAGGCCTAAGCTCTTACCTTGCTATGTTGAAGTCCAGGACTCGCGAGTCCAAGTCCCGTTGGACTCGCAAGTCCTGGACTCGGACTCACAAGTCCAAGTCCAAGACTGGATTTGGACTCGCAAGTCAGAGTCGAAACCTAGACTTGGGATTCTGGACTCTGTATCACCCTTAGGGGTGATACAGACTTGCTCCGCCAGTGCCTAGAAGAGGCTCGTACACTCAAGTCTATCACGGCGCAGTGAGATGTGGATCGCGCCAACACTGGCCTCATGATTGAAGACATCCAAATCAGTGATGGTATGCGGCCAAAACAGGAAGAGCTTGGCAAGGAGCGTCCCAATGTAGTCTCGCTGCTCAACGAATGTCACCAGTTATGTGTAGTAGACATGATATAGGTGTGGCTTGAGGGCCACCATGCCTCCTACATGATGATGCAATGTGACATATTAGAAAAACTACCCATTCAGTGGCAGGCCATGGTGGCTAGATGACACCCACCCCACATCACCACTGATGATGACGTCGACGAGGATGCAGCCAATATCTGAGGTGCCCCACTATCTCCCCTCCACCCAAAGCGCCTCGCTCCTCCCCTGCTAACAGATCCCTTGCAACTGCAGGTGCGTCCTCCCAACCCGTAACCACAGAAGCAATAGGGAGTGTCCCTCATGATTCATGGGTCAGAGGGACCAACCTTGTGTCGTTGGTTATCTTGGTGGCCGTCCCACCACAAGAAGGAACAAGATTGCAGCAGACAGAGACAAGTGCAGACAAACCACCACAAGAACAGGAACAAGCAGCAATAGAGTGTATAGGAAGCACCCAAGCGGCAATAGAAGCCATAAGCACAAAGCACCGCCAAACCAGTAAAGACAAGCTCCCTACCCACAACCTCATCTGGTTGGAAAGGAACAACAAGAAATAGAGGAGCAAGACTAGAGGGAGCCGCCTAATTTTCATACGGCTTTGGGTGCGGTGCAAAAGGTGTATGTACCACCAGCACCAACAACGATCCAGTAGTAACACACGGAACGGCCTAATGTAGCAGCTGCACTAGGTACAGGGAATGATCTTACCACACCACGAATGTCAAATAAAGAAAAACATTGGTCTGGTTTTTATTGGATGCAATTTCAGTGAGTGACGTTTTGAATGGTACCATAGCAGATGCACAAGGTGCTGTCCTTTGCAATGGCTACACCCGGTGCAACGCCTGAGGCATCAGCACCACCAGCAACAACAATGAGCAAGAACACAAAATGCTGCTCCTTGCATCGATAACAGCCGGCACGGTGCCCAAGGCACCAGCACCACCAGTAGTAGTAGCAAACTAATAAGAAGAGGAAGTACTGCTCATTGTAGCAACTGCATCCAGCGCGGTGCACAAGGTGCCAGTAACACCACCAGTAGCAGCAGAGTAGCGCAAAGAAGACGTGCTGCCCCTTCCACTAGATGCATTGGACGCGGCGCCCAAGGGGCCACCACCACCAACAACAACAACAAAGCAGCGGGAAAGGAAGTATTGCCCCTCAGAGTAGCTACATACGACATGGTGCCCGAGGCACCTGTACCACTAACAGTAGCAACAGAGCAGCTTGAATGGAAAGTGCTTGTAAGGAATTCTCTCCTGGCGGTGACCCCAGAAGGGTATGAAAGCACCCACAAGGATGTTTGGGCCTTTTGTGGAGCACGCTATTGCTGATTTGGTAGTCAATGCATAACTAGGAGTAAGAGTGTGGAGTCCAAAGATCAAAGTCCAGAATGGGCAGAAATGCGTTACAAGCAGTTGCACTCAATAAAAGTGGAAATTGTTCATTTCATCAGTGAGGTTTCATAAGAGTCGTATAGCCTGTGATCTCAGATTTTGAACGCATCCAAGCACGTCCAAAACAGAGCAGTATGGCCCCTCCTACGCCCATCCAAGCAACCCTTGGTAGAGCTGCCTCTAGCTGCCGCCGACGCGAGCCGTCCCCAACACGAGTCGGCGATGGCTTGTCGCAGCGCCAATCTTGATTGACAAGTAAAAAGGCGGCTCCCTCTGGCCCAGGGGACCTCCCTGGTTACTTTCTCCAGGGCCTTGGAATTTATGGAGCCCATCGCAGCTGAACACGGACCACTGGCTGAAGAGTATCCCGTCACCCCTTATGGATACCCAAGTTCCACCCGCCAACCACCAGACCTTCGGTTGGTGCTTTCTGAATACTCACTCAAATTGAGAAATTCAAAGCTTGATCCTCCATGGAAAAATCCAAGTAATCTATGTGTGGAATCAGATCACATGTTGGACCACTCCCTAGTGGCCGAACCAGGGAATCGATTCACGGCACCCATGACAAGGGGCACAATCTTCTAACAATCTCCCCTTGTACTACAGCCATGATGCCCTGTCCTTGAACATTTGCCATGCTCCACTACCCGGCCAAACTTCTACTTGGAGCAACTCCCCTCAGCTGCCTTGCACCAATACAACACATAGTGGTGGAGGCATTGCTTCCCATTGTTGTGACTTGCACCCCCGTGCGGGACCTGGCAGCGCCCCCATGGCATGTCTTGTGACCTCTGCTGTGTTAGCGTTGATGCTTGCCGGGATCCATGATGCTGCAGATGCAACTTCTCCTCTAGCCATCGCCTGCGCTACTGCCACTTCCTTGCCGCACGTCCCCGACGAACATGCATTCCTGTTATGGAGAGGTCTTATGGTATCGGTCCCTTGGTCTCAGCTCCCTTGACGCACTCCTCATGCATCGGCGCTCCCTCTTATGGGGAATGTAGAGAAGCGGAGATCCCACTCTCTTTTTCCACACTGTGCATGTTGCATTTTTCATCCACCTGTTTTGCAGATTCCAGAGATGATGGCACACTTGCGGCATCCTTTGTTGCACACCTCTTGAGTGCTTGTCCTCCTCCTGGAAGACTTGGAGCTGACAACATCTTGACCGCACCCTGCGACCTGGTCCTCCGCTCAGCTACCATCGTTTCCACATGGGACTCGGCGGCACCGTCTTGGCCCGCCTTGTAGCCGCGGTTAACCATCGATGTCAATTGGAGCGCGTTTTGCTCTTGTGGAGAGCTCAACCGCTTGCCATTACTCTCTTGATGTTGCACAACTCTCCGGACCACCTCCGTCCATTTTTGTTGCGGCGCACCCACTGCCCACCCTCCTGGCGCGTGGTACTCTTGGTCACGGTCTGCCGTTGCAATGAGCCCCTAATGCTCAACTTGAGACGCAACTCATATGGCATCCTCCCTTCCTGCAAAGTCCTCCGTGCCGCCACTGACACCTCCTTTAGACTTGGTGACTCCTTTTCTCGCCGCCTCGAGGTCACCACCTCTACAGCTCAAAGCCTTTTATCCTTTAATTGAGAGCGCGGCGTCATGCTACCACTCTCCTCTTCCTCGGGTCCTGAAGCAGAGCCTTATGCACGCGATGCGCTAGCTCCCGGTCTTGGCACTTGAGCTTTTGGGTTTTCATCATTGTTTCGGTGCAGCAGCCCCTACCCCCTTAGCTGAGGCGCGCAGCCCCTCCGACTACTCTTGAGGATGTACCCTCGTGTTGCCCTCCCTTTCCTGCACGGTCCTGCGAGCCGCCACCATCGCTCACCCATGGAACTCGGCAGCACCCTTATGGCCTGCCTTATGGTGTCTGTTCACCATTTCTGCAGCATTGGGCCCTTTAAACCCATAAGGAATTCCAAGCCATTTTCCATCCATGCTCTCCTTTGGCTTGTCTGCTCCTTGGACACCATCTGTTGCCTCCCTATGATGCTTTGCACCCATCACACGGCTGCCCGTTATACGGCGTGCGCAGTGGTCCAGGTCCATCGGTCCAGCCCGGACGGTCTCGTTTACACCCGTATTCCATCCTCAGGTCTCCGCGTCTTGGACGTATCTGCAACCGCTTCCTTCCTCCGACAGCTGTCCACACCGGACTCACGGTTGCCCCTTGTGAGGACGTCGGCACGTACCAGGTTCACACCTCCTTTGTGCACACCATGTGCCACAACACGCCCACTGCCCTCATCTTTCATGAGGCAGCCCTTCCTCCTGAAGGTCACTTCGAGCCGTTCCTTGATGAGGCGACTCATGGAGAGCACCTTTGTCACCAAGTCAGGAACTTGGATTGCATTCTCCTTCGTGCCCCTCTTCTTGGCCGACTCCTCCACCCTCATTTAGCCTCCTCGAAGAGCATCACCTTCATTGTGATGAACGGAAGTAACCCCATTTTGATGCTCCGCCTTCAACTCCCTCTTGGAGGTTGTGAAGGTTGCACGCGCACGGCATGCCACGTGGTCCCTGACCACATGAGCCCTTGCAGCTTGGAGCTGATCATTGCTGCACGGCGCAGCAACGACACCTTCGGCCTGCGGCCCTCTTCCAATGCGCTTGTTGCTGTGCATGTCGCCTTCCAGTGGCCCCTGTGGCCATAGTTGTAGCAGCCACCCTTTTGGGTCCTGTTGGAGCCTCCTTGCTCGAAACATGCCTGCCAATTTCTTGCATGAGGTTCAGCCATCTCAGCCCCCTTCATGGAGCCTATGGAGTTTGCGACTGCCACGTTGATATGCTGCCTTTCTGCCACCTTTGTGGCCAGATCCGCAGCTCCCGTTGTGCAATCCCGTCTCCTGTCACCCTCTTGGGCACAGTAATGGAACTCCCCCTTCTTGGCACGACGTGGACGTGTCCCTCCCTCTTTGCATGCTCCCTCTCCTCCATGAGAGCAGACGACCTAGGAAGGTGCTGTGCCCAGTGTTTCTTGCTCTGCCATGGTGGATTCACTCCACCTGTTGTTGGCCACTTGCGTCGCCTCTTTGATCACCATGTAATGTTGTTGAAGAGTTGGTGGGTCATGTGCAATGCAGAGCTTCTCCCAAGCCTTTGACGCCCATATGCATCCTTGGATTTGACCGCACTGTGCTAGACATAAGACTGACGTGATCAGAGGAAGCGCTTATTTGTTGCGCTTCTCAAAGCCTCCACCTACTCGGCCATCGCGGATGGCGCAAGAGACTTCTCTTCACCATTGACTAGCGCAAGCAGTCCATTCAAGTGCGAGAATATCTAACCCTGCCACTTCCACAAGGGACAGTCCCTCCCATTGAACTTGAGAGGGACATCCCAGCTCCTCCCTTGCTCGATTGTTACTGCCATTGCTTGTAGCAATAGCGTGCACATAGAAGACAAGGGTTCTCCTAGGTCATGTGGACCCATAACCTTTTGTCGTGAATTCTGTCATAGCGGTGACCCTAGGAGGGTGTGGAAGCACCCTCAAGGATGCTTGGGCCTTCTCTGGAGCACGCTGACCCTGCTTTGGTAGCCAATGCACAACTAGGAGGAAGAGTGTGGAGTCCAAGGATCACTGTCCAGAATGGAGAGAAATGAGTCCCAAGCAGTTAAACTCAATAAAATTAGGATTGGTTGTTTTCATCAGTGAGATTATATTAAAGAATTGTATCCTATGATCTAAGCTTTCCAACGCATCCAAGCACGCCTTAAACGGAGCAGTATAGCCCCTGCTACACCCATCCAAGCAACCCTTGGTGGAGCCGCCTCTGGCAGCCGCCGACGTGAGCCGTCGCTGACACGAGTTGGCGATGGCTTGTCCGAGCACCAATCTTGATTGACAAGCCAAAGGGCGGCTCGCCCTGGTCCACGGAGCCTCCCTGGTTTCTTTCTCTAGGGCCTTGGGGTCTATGGAGCCAGTTGGAGCTTAACACGGACCACTGGCGGTGGAGTATCCCGTCACCCTGGACAAATACCTAGGTTCCACCCGCTGACTACCTGACCTTCGATCGGGGCTATCTTTCTAAATACTCACTCAAATTGAGCAATTCAAAGATTGATCCTGCACGGAAAATGCCAAGGTATGGCATTTTTTGTGTAGGATGTTTGACCATTCCCTAGTGGCAGAACCAGGGAATCAATCCACGACAGCCATGGCAAGGGGCACAATTTTCTAAGAGTGCTACCCCTGGCATAAGTTGCACTTACCGCGGTGCCTCAGGCACCTGCACCACAAGCAGTAGCAGCAGAGGAGCATGAATGGAAACTTCTGCCCCTTACAGCAGCTGCACGTGGCACAACGCCCGAAGCATCAGCACCACCAGCAATGGTAGCAAAGCAACAGGAATGGGAGGTGTTACCCCTTGCAGCAGCTGCACCCGACGCAAAGTACAAGGCACAAGCGCCAGATGTAGCTGCAGAATAGTGGGAACAAGAGGAGTTGCCTCTTGCAACAGAATGTCCCTACGATGTGGCGTATATCAGACTTATGCCACATACACGACCGTTTTGACCATAGAATCTAGGAAAGAGCTTGCTTGCGATAATCTGACATGGCAAGGCAGTATAGATCCAACAATGCTCAACGGCGGCCAGCCCACAACAGAAGAAAACCAAGGCATTGTAGGAGGCTACCTTTGAGGGAAGATAGGTAAGCAAAGAGATAACAATGGGTGTGCAGACTTAGGGATTCCCACTAGTAGAACATGAGAATCTTATCCTGCAGAGTACCCCCTCCCGGAGGTACGAACAACTACCTCTTGACAAAAGGTCTTGTGGCCCACAAGCTCGCTATTGGATAAACAGTAAAATAGGGAGCCACAGGAAGCAATCCAAGGAGACGAGGAGCTAGAGGAGGAAGATCAGCTGGGTAAAGTACTAGAACTGAGTATGGAAATGAATGATCAGGATGAGGATGAAGGGGAGCAGGATGGCATCCTTGAGCAAAGTGCAATATATGCAAAGTAGGTTAAAGGAGGGGACAAAGTGTTGTGTGGAGGTTGTGCGGATGGGATGCATCCTCAATGCTGTAATGCCAACCCATAACTCAAGCACAACTTTAGGATGTAGAGGGTGTTTGCCGAAGTCTAGCGTGTCGTAGGACGAATTGGAGCCCTGTGGCAACTGTCAAGGAATAATGAATACCTCAACTCTGCTCCACTACTTCAATGCTGGCATCAAGTTCATCCTTCATGTCAAGAGCCAAAACTAAGGGCACGCAAGGGATTGGTAGGTTGGAAGAAGTGTTCACCGCTCATGGTGGTCAGGGCCGATCGGGAGGACAAGAAGAAGACGACTCCTGCACCCAAGCGTTGGATCGAGAGGTGTGAGACCTTTTGCAAACCATATGACCCTTTTGAAGTTGTGTGGTGCTGCAAATGCAAGGTACCCTTTTACTGAAAATGCGGAACCAACATCCCTGGGTAGGATTGCATTGCAAGCATTGCTTCAAAGACTTGGCGGAACAGGTACAGGACATTGGCAAGCAGAGGGAGCGACAAAAGCCATAACAAATGGTCCGTAGAATGGAAGAGGTGGAGGCCGAGGGGAAGTGTACCCAGCCTATGAGAACCAAGAAGAAGGGCTCTTCAAATGGAAGGTGGCTCTCCACTACATGAGTGAAGATGAGGAGCTACCAATGTAGTGGGTATTGCACGTCTGTCCAGTTAGCGCACCAAAACTTTAGGAAAACATGGGAAAGCAAAGGGGTAAGCAAGAAGGAGAAACACATACCTCCTTGAGGGTCGATTGGAACCTATACTGTGTGGACTACGGCAACGGCAAAGCTAGTGAGTGGTGTGAAGAATCCAACCAGCCACTTCACCGTCAGTGTGGGGAAATTCTGTCAGGTGTCACGTATAACTACAAGGGATACGTGGGGAAGGTCCGGCTCATAGAGGCCCGAGCACAATTATAGAAGTAGCACAAGGCAGAAGAAAGGTAAGTGGCAGAAGACATGGTGATGCCGTGCCCATAAAAAATAATTACCAGGTGGAGCACCTCTATCGCAATGTCGTGGCTCTCCAAAACCAGAGGGTGTGGCCGCCCGAGATGCAATGCTGACCATGAGGACTGTGGGGACCAGGGGTGATCATGACGTTAGGAGAAAAGTAATGAGGATTGTCAACTAGGTATTGAGTATGATACCTTATTGGTGTCAACTAAAGGACAATCAACAACCGACAAGACCTCGTCAAGGGTCACAAGGATGCTTCCATCCTCTCCCACCTCTTGGTGATGATTGACCCGAGCGCCGCAAGAATGCACCAATTGATCCAAGCAGGATACAGCAAGAGAGAAGGTCCAAAGAAGGGCAATGTGTGAGACAATCCGCGCAGCCGGAAGCATTAAGAAAGCCCAACGTTCCGGCAGACGGTACTCCAACACAACGACAGACACTCACTAGGCAGCGGGCGCAAGAATCAGGAAGAGACAAGCGTCATTCATCTTCAATGAAGGGAACACGCCAAGGAGTGCCACCAAGGATGCCAACGGAAACAGAAGAGGCCATAACAAGAGCTTGTGCAACAACTAAAAGAAGTAGATGGAGCGAGAGTGCAATAAGAGGATTGCAAACAGCGTCAAGAGGAAGAAGATGGAGCAAGAGCATGGATGGGAACAATATGTAGAGGAAGGAGGTGGAGGTGAAATAGTGCATTAGAAATAGAAGGAGCTAGAAGAATGGGACCAAGCAGATGATGGACTGGGGATGAGGCCCTCCATGTAGTCAACTGCTCGTGATGTGCGAATAGGGTCTCATTCCCTTCACGACTATGCAGCCGTTGAAAGCCACACATGCATAATGAATGTGGGGTCATGGCCGTTGGGACAGGATGGATCTATATTCCCCGCCGAAACATCAAGCAGGGTATCCCCTTGGAAGTCATGATGATGGTCATGCACGAGCACAACACTCTACCTTGTAACTGATGTTCTGGATGTCGGAAGATGTTTGAGGCTCATGGGAAAGTGTGGTTACTGCACGCGGACAATGCACGGTGTCTATGTCAAAACAAAATAACAATGACAAGACAACTGTACCAGCTGTTGGATGCTGCCACGTACTAGAACGGTACACAGGGAGTGATCTAGCTATCACGAACCTTTTGGTTGAGTGACTCCAAGGTGTAAAAATTGCAAAACCTTTGCGCACACTGAGTAAATGAAAAAGGTAGTCAAGAGGAGGCTGTGACATGGTGGGGCAATCGACCTTTACAAATGCCGTCTCTATGCAAGATCTACCCTAGAAGCATGTGCTATGTGTAGATACCCTATTCATGTAGACGAATGGGTTTGAATCAACTGCCACAAAAGGGTACACATGCGATGTGCACGTCACTACCAAAATCCCCTGACTGGTGAGCACGGTCCACTTTGTCTTCCTTGCAAGCAAAGTGAGGATGCCAAAAGGAGGGTTGAAATAAAGCAAAGGGAGTAGGCGCAATGGATGTGGGAGCAGATGGGGATGGAGATCGCGGAATGGAAGTGAAAAGCAATGCCGCGTTGAAGTACCAAGGCGCAAAATGAAGGCATATGTCAAAAGGGGGTCGACAGGGAGTTTGGGAGCTTAGGAAGAACCAGGTGGGCAGAGCAAGAGTACCCATCCCCAGAATAAAGGATGGCCAAAGAGAAAGAGGGACCCGCAAAGGGAAAAGAAAGTGAGCTACGAGGACGACAGAGGATGATCAATTGAAGGAGGAGTTGCAAGATGGACAAAACCGGGAAGGAAAACAGATGGACAGGGACATCCAAATTGTTTTGTGGGAGTAGGGTAAAACGGTGTTAATGAACATTTAATCATCCAACAAAGGTAAGGGGATACCGGAGGCCTGGGGTCATGATTGCAGTAGGAAAGTTGGTTATCCACATGCGGCACACCGAGATAAGAAATGTCTTGAAAAGGGTTGGCTTGAATCCAAGAAGCTGTAAGGCATAGATAAGAGGGGCTTGAGCAGATATTGTGTCCCAACTGAATTGATGGGGACGGAAGGAAGAGCACCTGAGGCTCGTATGATGGCAACAAAGCTGCGTCAAGCCTTGTGGAAAGGATGAAAGGATAAGACGCCTTATCTCCAAGGACGTGTGATGTGCAAGCCATGCCACGGCACACCAACCGGAAAGGGTGATGAGGAAAAGTGATGCGTGGAGGTGAGCTGTGAGGAGAAGGCTTGGTTAAAGACGCAGCTGACGGATGAAACACAAACTGATGAGTTGCTAGCAAGCTGACAGCTAACTTCCAAGCATGGGCTCTCGTTATCCTCGTCTATCGACAACCTCAAAAAGTGGGGTACACAACATTCCGTTGAAAGCTCGATGCTTGTCTTTGATCTAGGTCACTGCGAGTGTTCATTTTGCAAGCGCCACCGCAAACATAATGGCTATGAGTGAGGTAAAGGGATTGCTGTCCCTTAGTTAACCTAGACCATTGAGTAAGATCCATGTCCCGTCTTGTGACAAGCTAAAGTACAAATGCAATTCAGGAGTGTGTGTGCATGTGTATGTGTGTGTGCGGCCAACCTCAAAAGGAAAGGAGGCTTTTGGAGGAACACGTTACGCACCTATCATGGCCAGGGCGTGAGTTCCCACTGGAGGATCAGGCGCCCTGTATGAGGCACACCACAAAGGAATCTGGGGTGGCCTTCAACGCCATTTGTAGGTGCTGCAATGTTCCCCAGTGGCTGTGCGTGCATACGGTGCTGAGTGTGGTGCAATGGTCACATCACCCTGCCAACAGAGTTATGGAGCAATTATGGCAGCCGTGGGTATAGAGGGTGTCCCGTGAGCACGAGCCCTAGACCGTTGAGAGTCGGTACAAGGGCGCACGTGACATCACACGCCGTGTATGAGAGGCTGCTGAAGAGAGGACAAAGGGGTATCAGGCCTACCAACAATATCAAGGGGAGCTCGTTCTCTTGCAATAGAAGGGCCTCATACACTCCAACTCCCGTACGTGACATCATGCGGATGGTCCACTTGCGCTTTGTCGTCCCATTCCGCAAGAAGTTGACAAACGTATAGCCAGTTGCACTTTGGTCGTGCGGAGGCAGGCTGTGGTCGATTATCCGTTTAAGGTCGAATTCTATGGTTTGCATTTTTTTGTGACACTTAGGGACATAATTAAGGGTGCACACCAAATGACTGGAACCGCGGTCCGGAATCGCGGTTCCGGTACTCGCATTGGAACCGCGGTTCCATTGTGAGGAGCTGGAACCGAGATGGAACCGCGGTTCCATCCATCGGTGGCGGGGGGGGGGGGGGGGG
>SZWC01000303.1:318793-369680 GCA_023375785.1 Penium margaritaceum | reverse complement strand
GTGCAATGCAGGTGCAATGCAGGTGCAATGCTGGTGCAATGCAGGTGCAATGCAGGTGCAATGAAGTAGGTGCAATGCAGGTGCAATGCAGGTGCAATGCAATTACAATGCAGGTGCAATGCAGGTGCAATGCAGGTGCAATGAAGCAGGTGCAATGCAGGTGCAATGAAGCAGGTGCAATGCAGGTGCAATGCAGGTGCAATGCAGGTGCAATGCATGTGCAATGATGCAGGTGCACTGCAGGTGCAATGCAGGTGCAATGCAGGTGCAATGCAGGTGCAATGACATGCTGTTGTGTGCATGCATGCAGGTGGAGAAGTACGTTCGGAAGCTGACTATCCAACACGTTGTGGCAACGGCAGTGGACCCCCGGTTCCACTTTTGCTTCTTCAAGAGGGTCCACAAACTGCTGGGCATTTGCAACTCAGTGGAGCTTGAGGTAAAAATCGTGGAGGAGTTGAAGCTGTACAACGGGCGTGTGTTGGAGCGTCGTGCTGCGAAAGAGGCAGCTGCGGTAGCAGCAGCTGAAGCAGCTCTGGTGGCGGCTGCCACTACTGCAACGGCCATGGACGATGAAGGTGGAAGTGCAGCACCTGAGAGTGTCGTGAGTGCACCCGCCGCCTCTGCTGCAACCACATTGAACCTGTTGGGCCCGGCTGATGCCGCGAAGAAGGGCAGGCAGACACGCTCAAAGAAGACGATGGTTGAAGCAGCCCTCGAAGATGCCATGAAGGAGCTTTTTGAAGAGCCGGAGCAGACCCCATCTCAGAGGCAGCCAGACTCCCTCGAGCTCGAGGTTGAAGACTGGAAGAAGGAAAGCCGCCTGGGCCATCGAGAGAATATCCTCCACTACCTTCGCGACAATGCTGTCAGATTCCCGACTTTCGCACTCATCGCTGTTGACCTGCTTGCTGTGCCTGCCACCAGCACCCCGAGTGAGCGCATGTTCAGTCTTGGTGGACGTGTCGTCACTTAAATCCGTCACTGCCTTGCAGACATGAGTGTGCAGGATGTGCTAACTCTGAACACGCGGATCAATGATCCCGTGCTTGTTGACTTTCCAGGTTCTCCCGATGGCACAGTTGCTCCAGAATTGCAAGAAGTGGAAAATGCGGAGAAGGCAAAGCGACGGGCAACTCGGCGTCGTGCGGTGCACAACCTGACAACGCCGGCATTGGCAGCAGCAGAAGGGAGTTGCAGCGATGAGGAGGACGAGGAGGAGGGAGATGGTGGTGGGGATGACCTCAACGAATACTCAGATGACGACGACGACGAGGACGACAACGAGGGCGACGCTGCAGCTGACGCCTTGCAGAACTTCAATCTCGATGATGATGTCGTAGAGATGTTGTAGGAGTAGGACTCCTTAGGTCTGGAACTATCTACCAGTGTCCTGTGACACTTTGGCATTGAAGACCATTGTTTGAATGACTTCGTGGCAGATGGACGGTGGGGTAGGGGGGGGGGGGGGAGGGGCGAGGTCGCCATGACCCCACCCCTGCCAACAATGTCATAAGGTTCATCTCTGTCCACTACTGCGTTTGAACTATATGATTTCATGAAATAACTTCCAATTCTATCATTCTCTCTCCACTATGGTGCATTGCTATGTTGGTGCAATGGTGCAATGGTGCAATGGTGCAATGGTGCAATGGTGCAATGGTGCAATGGTGCAATGGTTCAGTGGTCCAATGGTGCAATGGTGCAATTGAGCAATGGTGCAACACTGCATGTGTGCAACAGTGCAATTATGCAATGGTGCAATGGTGCAATGGTGAAATGGTGCACATGTACAATGAAGCAATGAGGTAGTAGTGCTAGAAACATTATTATAAATGTCTTTAAACCACCACAAAGAACCGCAAATCATGTGCACATGGAATCGCGAACCTTGAACGAGAGGAACTGCGAGCTACACTCCGAAGGAACCGCGAGTCTAGCATGAAAAGAACCGCAAATCTAAGGAACCGCGGTTCCCATCCAAGAACCGCGGTTCCGGTTCTGGGACACATCTAGACTCGTGAACAACAATCTCGACAACAACAATCTCGACAATCGGGATTATAGAAAATCATGGAATAGTCCCTCGAGGATAGCGCCGCGCGAATTGTGGTGGAGAGCAAACTCCTGCATATTCTTAGGCTTCACTTTGGCGGATGGCAAGAAAGGGTACATCAGTGTGAATGGATTAAAAGTGTGAGTGCATTGTTGGATATTGGAGTGATTGCCTTACTAGAGGAAGGAAAGAGATCACACGAGCAGGAAACAAGGACAAACACAACACCATAAGAACTTGAATAAGCAGCGACAACGTCTGTAGGGTGCATTTAAGCGGCAACGGAAGCTAAAACTCGAAAGTTCCCATGAACGAGCAAAGACAAGCTCCCTTCCTCACATCCTCATCCTACTAGAACAGTGCAATAAGAAACAAAAGAGCACAACCAGAGGGATCCACCTCCTGCGGGTGCAACTTCCGGAGCGGTGCAAAATGTGTATGCACCACCAAAAGCAACAGCGAACAAGACAAGCAACAGCGACCTTACGTATCTGCTACACTAGGTACATGGGATGATCTATCCATATCACCAAAAACAAATAGAAAACAAGCGTAGGGCCGGTTGTAACTTCATCCACTGTCATCAAGTATGGGGTCTTGAAGGATACAATAGCGGAGGAAGGAGAGGCTGCCCCTTATAGAAGTTCTATTAGAGTAGTGCCGGAGGTGTTACCACCACGAGCAGCAACATAGGAGGAAGAAGAGGTGCTACCCCTTGTTGCAGCTGTACCAGATGGGGCGCCCGAGGCACAAGCACCACCAGTAGCAACAACAAAGTAACAGGAACAAGAAGTGATGCCACTTATTACAGTTGTACTTGGCACACTGCCTGAGGCACCAGCACCACGAGCACTAAAAGCAAAGCAGCAAGAACAGGAAGTAAATTCCCCTTGCAACAGTTGCACTCGGCAAGGTGCACGAGGTGCCAGCAGCACCACCAGCAATGGTACGCTAGCAGAAACAAGAAGTGCTAGGCCTTTTAGCAGCTATACCCACTCCGGCACCTGAGGCGCTGGCACGACCACCACCAACAGCAAAGTAGCGGGAAAAAGAAGTGCTACACCTTACAGCAGTTTCACCTGGCGTGGCGTTTGAGGCACTAGCACCACCAGCAAGAGCAGCAAAGCAAGAGGAACGAGAAGTGCTATCCTTGACTGCTACTACACTTGGCGTGGCACCTGAGGCGTCAGCACCACGAAAAGCAGCAATAGAGCAATGGGATCAAGTAGTGTTGCACCTGGCAGCACCTACTCAAGGTGCGCCACCCAAGGCGATGACATCACCAGCAAAAGCAAATGAGCAGCGCGAATGGGATGTGCTGCCCATTGCAACAATTGCACATGGCGTAGCGCTGAAGGCGCCATCCACACTAGTAGCACCAACACAATAACGCAAACAGGAGGATCTCCCTCTTGTAGTAGAACATTCATACAATGCAGAGTGTATGGGACCTATACCACCGTTAGCACATGTGCCTGAGCCTGAGCACCTAGGTGGGGTTGAAGTGCGTGTGCCAGGCCTACTGCTCTAGTAGCGGCCAATGGAGCTATTCTCTCTCCCTTTGGCCAAACTCATCATATGAAGTTTGCTACCAAACTAGAACTCCCCACGTGCTATTGTGTGGAACTTGCTTCCACTTGTATGGCATGGTGCTTGCTCCCATGAAACAAAACTCATTTCCCTCGCATAATTCGCCCAACACTTCCTTGGGATCATGCGGAAGCCCTCCTAGGATATGAGCAAGGGCTGCCCAGCTTGCTTGACGGGGGGGGGGGGGGGGGGGGGGGGGGGGGAGTGGTATGGCTGATTTGATCGGCAATACCTCACATCTCATTGAAGGGACTATGGTTGGAATTCGTTTCCCCGCTCAGGAACGTACCATGGAGGAAGCATTGACCCCTCTATGAGCAGGGATGTCCAGCCAATGTGGTCCAACGGTGTCAAATATGCCCTGCTAGGTCATCAGGTTTGTGAGAGGTTCCATCCCTATATCATCATAGTAGGCAGGACTTCTAGTCGAATCAAAGTCATGATGGATATCCCTTGCTATCGACCTCCCACGGTTTGGTGCTTTACGACCTCCGAAACCCTCCTAGCCTGCTGTGAGGGCACACCACTTTCAGAGGCTGGCCAGTGCAGGTTGAAAGACAGGCGAGGTGGGGATCATTGGTGGCTAAGAGAGGCCGGTTGGTGTAGGAAATTCAAAGCCCGTACCAAAGGGTGGTCAAGCAAGACCTTGTTCTCTTCTTTTTGATAATTCTGGGGATGGGTTGGCTCCTTGTGTTCCTCTCTGCTCGTGACCGAGGGGGCAAGAGATGTCCTCCTAAGTGTCATAGACTCAAGTTGCCGTGGTATTTCTTGTATGGGCGTCATGTCCATAGCCTCATATAAGCTCCTTTTGTCTGATGTTATGACGTGTTGGAGTAGAACACGCTCGTCTTCCTTGGCAGGTTCCTCACTTTTGTGTGAGACAGTCTTCCACCTCAACGGAGTCATGTTGTTTGTCTTGTTTGTTAGTCCAATTTTTGTCTGTCCCATCATGGGCCACGGTTGTCAGATGCTCCTGTCAAATAGCCTCCCATTTGCGGAGTTCCTTGAGATGCCGGAATAACTCCTCTTCCTTGGGGTCAACATCACCTTTTTTGCTTTAGTGTTTTGGGGACCGATCATGCATCGGATTCCACACAAACCTTGGATCCAGTCACGCAAGGTAGTCCGGGCTCTTCTCATAACGTTGTATGGTGCCGGCTTAACTCATCTTGCGGCGTTCTTGGCCCCAAGCAGTTGGTTACGTGGGGTCTGGTTGCCATGGATACCTTTCCACTTGTGAAATAGATTCTAGGCACTGCTACATGATTTACCGGCGACGTAGCTACTGGTTACGTCCCAAGGGTTGGCAGCAAGGTGCCATGTGCGTTGTCTAAGGGATGCCTCTTCAACGCTGTCTTCCGGTGAGCTGGTCAGTTGGTTAATCGACCGTACTTTTATAACTGTCCAGCTGGTACAATTCATGCCGGATTCTATGTGTTGAAATGCATACTGATCTGAAGGTACCTGCCAAGCCCATCACAAAAAACGACTCAATTCACTCTCACTGCAATGCTAACACTTTTATACCCTTTTTTGCCACTGGCTAAAGCTATGTATCACAGTATGCGAGTTCTCGTTTTTGCTACGGTTTGCACCATGCTATCCCAGCAAGTCAATTCCATGCTTTGCATTACTCCTTTGCTTCCGCACCCTTGATCGCCTTACCCCACCACTTCTGGTCAAACAACGACCGCTATCATCCACCAAATGCCACTGTCCACTTAACTCTCCTCCTGTGGATGATTGGACAAGTTAACACAAGCGCATAATTCAATCATGTCTCACCACCTCACACAACACAATCTTACTGCATTTCGCGTTGTAACACAGGACGACTCAATGCACTTCTTATAGTGAATACTCTCATTCAGGTATACCTACATGGTTAATCATTCAGTAAATGATTAACCACGTAGGTATAATTGAATGAAAAGGATACTTACAAGACCAAGTGTGCTTGCAAGATTAATAGGTGCAAACGAATAGCTAGACTATGTTTTAGTCATTCCAAACAAGCAAACTCCTCATAGTCAGACCATGACCTCCCTAAGAATCACCCAGCAAGATACACAAATCATAAACTTTGTCTATCAATAATTCATCCAACAGAGCCTGGCTCTCCACAACCATAGTGTGCCCAACATGGAGTTGGCCAGTTTCCCTTGAGATGGTATGACAAAGTGCTAGTGGATCATTTGCACGGTGACGCGTAGGGGAGTTGGTGCGTGCCAAGGCCTCCTCCTGCACGCTATGGAGCTCCTACTGGTACTATTAATAGGCCGGATATACCTTGGCCCGCTTCTGCGGCCTCTCACCCTACAGCACATGTGACCTCCTGCCAAGACTTCACGGGTGGGTGCTCGTCATCACAAGAAGCCCTGTGTAGCCAAGGCTGCCAAACTTGTTCCATAACTCCGTCACTAGGGTGATGCAAACATTGCATCACGCTTAGGACCATACGTATGCCTAGTCGGCAGGGACCATTATACCACCTATAGACGGCCTAGATGGCGACTGGTAATTCTTGAGCAGTCCTCCTCGAGCGGGTCATCTCATACTCCATGGGGAATTCATGACCACGCCACGATGTCTCTGCGACATGCTCATCCCGAAGCGGGCGTCCCTTTCAGGGTTAGCTTTACACATATACACACACACACAAACATTCTCACACACTCACACTCGTAACTCGGTTTCCTACCCTACCTTGTCGTGCGAAGGGACAGGAGGCCCGCTCAATGGTCTGGATTGACTAAGGGGTAGCAATCTCTCAACATTTTTGATGGCCACTATACGTGCGGCGGCACCTACCATGCACAACCTCGTATGGATTCAGATCAAGGGCTGGCGTCAAACCAGAAGCGGAATACCGCATGCGTCAGTTGGGGAGCTTGTTGGTAGGCAAAAGCAATGGGAGGTTCCTGTGCCTTGGCAATCAAAACCCATAAGTTGGCTTGTCGATGGTTCATTTGTTTGTGTCTTTTTGCCAGTAGAGTCTTTTTCCTAGCCTTATCCTCTTTTCTTTCTCCTCATGTCACTCCCTCATTCCTCTTTGTATTTTGTCTACCGTAACGTGGCTTTGACATCAAACACCCTTGGAGATAGTGCGTCATGGCCTCTGCTCCTTTTTGTGAGGTTTGGCGCGACTCTGCTGCCATCACATGAGTCTTGGACCCATTTTCTCCCCTCTTCCGCTGGTCATGTTGGGCAACAATATCCTTTTGAGCCCCGTTATTTGTACTTTGCCGCTTCCCGTATTTGAGCTCGACTTTTCAGGAATTTTTTGTACATTAGTTGCCTAACATGACATATTTTTCAAGTTCGTTTGCCTAAGCTAGTTGACAAAGGGTTATGCATTCACAGTGACAAGTTTCAAAGCATGATTTTCTCAACGCTGGTACTCTCTCTTTAGGTGCGCGCATCTGCTTCATCAAATCTATCAACTCAATATGATTCTTCAGTCCCAACGAGTGAGCTTGCACCTACCACACAAGGATCAAGGAAATTCTCTGCCCGTGAAGGCATGATCCTTTGGTCGCAATCAAGACAAGTTGTGCCTTTTGGAAGCAAGACCGAGGGTGTGGTAGTGTGATCTTTCTCTGTTTGCAGGTAAACATCAGCTGGAGGGGTAAGAAACGGAACTGCACAATTAAACTCGTAGCAGACATCAATGAACATCATCCTATATCAGCTTCAACATAGTAGAGACACAGTCTTCAGAAAAAAGCAGCTCAAATGGCTGGCCTATGAAGATCAGTAGGGGCTTCCACGGGGTTGTCCTTAAACACATCAAGGGCTGCCGCAGATCAGTCCTCAAACTTAATGGTGACTACAACAGGGCAGATCACAGGAGCAAGCATGGGTGCTATCACACTGCGACAAGGTCCTCGATCTTTGGGAGGTATCCTAGTCTTTGAGGAAGGCACATTTGGCTTTCAAGATGGCAGATCAAACTCACAATGAAAGTCTACGGCTTCATCAAGCTTCTAGTAGGAGAGGAGCAAGTTCCTGCGGTAGGCTCACCAGTGCACAAGGCATGGATGAAACAGAATGATATCTTCATGTCATTCCTTGGCAATTCCATTGCTAACAAGCATGTTCCCATCATTGTAAGGTATATGCAAGCTTTTGAAGCTTACAAGAGGATAAAGCGCGTGCACCAATCCGCCTCCCTCAGAAATTGATTATTCATCCTACAACGGCTTATTAGCATGCGGCTGAAAAAGGGCGAATCAATCTTCAATTTCCTATGGGAGTTTGATGGACTCCCTAGCAAGGCTCTCCTGATGAACTGTGACCTTGACAAACACATGCAAGCCATGATCCTGCTCATGGCGCTACATGAGGGCTCCAGCCCAACAATCATTGTCATGGGCAGTGCAAGGAGGACAACCTGTTGTACAGGCACATTTTGAGTACGTGTAGAACAAGGCCATGCATTGTAGCAACGGTGAGGCTAACTTTGCAGCCTTTGTCGCATGCTATGGTGACCAAGGGAGCAAAGGGTCATCCTTTGGTCAGAAAGGTGGCAGCAGAAGCGATGGCAATGGGGGAAACAATGGCGGCAAGGATCACAAGAGACGGGGCAACTGTCCCAACTGCGACGAACCTGGGCACTCAGCAAGAGATTACAGGTTACCAAAGAAGGAAGACAGCATAAGCGATGAGAAAAAAGGCAGCAAAAAGGGTGGCAAAGACGCCACCAACATGATGGCATAAAGCATGCCTCCGGCAAAAGGGTGACATCGCTTTGGCGAGGAGCTTTTTGACTCACCTCTTGTACCAACCATCACTATAGCAATGACCAGGCTACATTTGTCTCCGTCTGCCCTACCCAGCGACTGTTCAGATGCGCAAACGATAGCACTGTGAATGTAAAGGGCATGGAAGACAAGCTGGAGAGCATTCGCCTCAATGGTGCGGAGAACGATGTAACCTTGCGTAACGTGTTCTACATTGATGCAAGAGCTCTCATGTGGTGGTCGGCAACATTGCTACGCCAATCTCTCTCCTAGAATATGTGTGCTTGGTGGTTCCATGTTTTTTCTGGATTGCCGATGTAAAATCCATCGGAATCATAGATACGGGTTTAGCGCACACTATCATTACAATGTGTAGCATACGCCGTCTCAATTGGATAGACCGCACCCGAGCGGGTGATCATTGCTCTAGCACTGCGCTGGGAGACATCATGTACTGAGAGGGCCAGATGGACCCTTTTCCCATTCAAGTTGGTAATGTCTACCAGAGTCTGCTGGTGCCCAATTGCAAAACATCAACCTACGCCGTCCTCTTGGTAAGAGATTGGGTGACAGAATGTGACATCATTTTTTTACTTGCGGAGAAATGCACTATGCTCCATGATGACATTATGGCAACGTCGTTTGTCCCTCTTTGTTTTAACGTCCATATACTGCTATCTCCGTGAGAGATTTGATTGCCCTTGGGACAAGCAACGTCCTCCACCAACCTAATGCATGCAGATGGTCCATCCACAGGATCTCGACTCAATCAAGCGGTTGCTTACGCACCTGAATCATCCACAGATAGAAACAACTCCGTGTCAGAAAATCAAGCACCTCAACCACAAAAGACGCGCACACGTGATTGATCCTGCTAAGCTCAACTCATCCACAAAAACCTCAAAAAACATCATGATATTAGACAGAACAATCTCAACGCACTGACAAGTGATTGACAGCAATTCCACCGCACATCAGTAGCACGTGTCTGACCTTTGGCTAACCCACCGACGTCCGCAGCGACATGCAAGCAATGCGCAACAAGTATAGATTCCTCACGGATTGATTTCTAAACGACCGATCTCAACAACGGTTAACAGTTCAATTCCTCCGCTCTGCGCTGCTAGTACTTAGGGAACGTGCAGAGGAGATGTCCAACCAAACGACTATCAAGATGAAAACCCTAGTGAGACAAGGGGAGCGCTCTCTACAGAATAGGCTTGCAATGAGTATGAAACAACCGTTTTTTACATCAAACTTGCACTCTGATCACCCATGCCCGGCACCACCGCCATCGCCGAGCATGCCATGGCAACCGGCTTCAGAATATAGACTAGGAAACAAGGCTGACACAATGACACTTGTTGTGTGCTCCTGGTATTGCAAGTAGTATAACATATCACCCTCAAAATTGTGGTTCTACACTGAACAGTCTATAGGAATCACGTTGTTGCACTGTGTCCTTAGCACCTACTCACTTTTGTGTGAGGAGTAAAACTTTGGGGCTAAGACCAACCAATGTTTCTATAGTGTCTGCCTCTGGTGGAAAACTCTGTGAGGAGTCTCAAAGGTAAGACTATAGCCAATGACAGGCAGCTGACAGATTCGTTTAGTTATAGAGCCGGTCTCAAGCCTATGCGCGTGGTGGCTCTTTGGATGAGCGACTTTGGGGCAATCTTAATTGAATCATCATCCTAGCCTACATGGTGCTCCTTGTGACCGCCAAGAGGCGCCAACCACCAGGAAGGACGTTGGAATGTTCCAAGATAACTATTAAAACCTTCATGTCCCCCTTTGGAACACAAAGAAAATTAGTCAATAGGTTGGTGTTTGACCCAATGACATCTCACTCCAGAGACTTACTCTAGAATGTCTAAGCCCGAGGAGTTGTCCTAGGCAGTGTTTGCTGGCGTTTCTATCCAGTTTAGACAAAGAGGACTTTCTCCAAAGGAGTAGTGCATGCCTTATCTATCTTGACCAGACGCAGGGGACTTACTTCAAGGGAGGAGTGCATGCCTAGTCTGGCTTGTGCCTGTCCAGATGTCAGATTTAGACAAGGAGCATATCAGGTCAACAAGCTCTCCCTTGTACCTCTGTCCTTTAGCTATGAGACAAATCCTCTTTTCAGGTGTCTTTGCCTCAGTCTTCCTGGACTGCGTTGACCACACCAATGCCTCACGCATGTGAAGAGTGCAATTCGCTGTCAAGCACCTTTATCATGCAATCTGCGAGCATCTTCTAGGTCTCCACATATTCTAGGTCCATAATCTTCTTTGCTACCAGGTCACATGAGTAGTGGTACCTGATGTTGATGTGCTTGGTCGTTTGGGAGATGACATCATCCTGTGCCATTTTCATGGAACTTTTGTTATGGATGTGAACGTTTGTTACTTCCGTTTGTGGCACTTTCATCTCAACAAGAAAACTGGGTAGCCATTGTGTCTCCCATGCTTCCGACAGAGCAATATATTTTGCCTCAGAAGTAGAGAGGGAGACACAGTCTTCCTTTTTGCTTGCCCAAGAGAGTGCACCACCATTCAAGAGGCACATAGTGCCCGATGCAGACTTTTTGTCTTTGATTCTTTGTCCACGGTTAACGTCTGTGTAGCACACTAGCCGCAGCGGATCACATCCCTCTTGGCCTCAAAACTGGAGTCCCATCTGTCATGTCCTTTTTGTACATAGCACATGATGTGCTTGACTTCATAATAGTGGTGTTGCCTTGGATTGGCCACACACATGCTTTCTTGTCCCACAACATAGCAAAAACCAGCGCGCGTTCTTACCATGGCATACATGAGACTGCCAAGAGCACTCTGGTAGCAAATGTTCTCCATCGCACCCTCTTCTTTTTCCGAGCTTGGACTCATGGTAGAAGAGATCTTGATATCTATTTTCATGGATATGCTGATGGCCTTGCAGTCTCCCATGTAGTTCTTGAGGGCGACCATGACATACTTGGTATGGTTCAGCTCAATGGTGCATCGTGCTTTATTGCACAGGACTGCTGTCTTAAGATAGACTTGAGCGCACCCGTGTCCTTCATCTTGAATCTGTTGCTGAGACGTCTTCAGCTTGTTAAATTGCTCAAATGACGACAAGCAGATGATCAGCTCATCCTCGTACAGTGCAACCAGCATCAAGTCTTGCTCATCCTCCGGCCCATAGACACTAGGGTCATTCTAGAAATATGTGAAGGTGAGCCCGGCCATGAAGTCATCCATCTCCTTCTACGACATCCTATTCCAGCCTGTAGAGTACTTTGACCAGTTGGAAACCTTGCCCTTAGGAGCTTTCACTCCCTTAGGTACTTTTATCAGCTCTTCTTTGTCTAGTTTCCCATAGAGGAAAGTTGTCTTGACGTCCATCTTGTTGACCTCCATATTTCTTGTTGCAACGATGCCCAACATGGATTTGATGGAGGAAAACGTGACAATAGGCACAAATGTCTCCTCGTAGTATGAGCCTACATGCGAGGAAACCCCCTTGGCCAAAATTCTTGCCTTGTACTTGTCAACAGTACCATCCTGCTTTTACTTTTTTCAGAGTACCTACTTTGACCCCACCATGAGCACATTTGGGGGCTTGTCCACCACTACCCATGTTCCGTTCTCTTCAATGGATGCGAGTTCGCAATCCACTACCTCCTTCCACTTGGCCGCATTTGGCATGTTCATTGCATCCGCTATTGTTAGAGAGATGCTCCTCCCCATGGTAGGAGTGACTCCAAAAACGAACACCAAAAGGACAAGCCTTAGAGGCTTAGTGGTCAATGGTGTCCACCTCTAGAGGCAAGGGCTTGGGTTCACGTCCCACAAGATGAATTTCTGGCCTGCCACAAGGGAGGTGAAAAATAGATGCCATGAAGCTAGCTCAACCTCGAGAATTCCTCCTGAAGGTTCTAGAGGGACATGTGAGGTCGAGGAAAGTGGCACATATTCTAGAAGGGGTGACTTGTCCTACAAGGCATGTACAGGTGTCTTGGTCTTCAGGATACCTTCCCTCCTACTAGAAGCAAGCTGAGGAGTTAAGGAAGGAGCAGAAGCTTCTAGAGGAAGGAAGGGATGCCTTCCTAGGTGGGACAAGGACAGCCTACCAAGGGCCACTCTAGAAGCCATAGAATGAGCTAGGAACCTCCAAATCTAGCATGCTTTGGTCTCGTGGAAAGCTTATATTAGTGGGTAGAAATTCCGATTCTTGTGAGCCTTGATCAAGAATCTATCCCCATTCAATTCAGGCCAAAACTATTGCCTCACTCTGACCAGTGTTCTGCCATCCTTGGAACCAGTTGCCATAGTTTTAGTCTCTCGGAAAACGGTTGGTGGTGTTAATCAGCCACTACTAGGGGCCCTCGTAGGTGCACACTCATCCATAGGCCAACAAAGGACTATGGGCCCACACCTCGAAAGGGTTCCAAGCCAGCTTTAATTCAAACTTCCAATAGCAAGAAAGTGCGCCTAGCAAGCAAGAGAGCAGTCGTGCTATCATTAAGTTTGATGGGACAGGCTTTGCCTACTGGAGGTAGTAGTTTGAGGTCTTACTGAACAATGAACTGCTTGAACTCGCAAAGGGTGATGAGACTGTTCCGCCAGAGATCGCAACGCCTAAGGTGAAGGAGGCCTCAAAGAAATGCAACAAAAAGGCATTTCCGCTCCTTGTGTCCGCATTATGCCAACCACAACTTGGGCACATTCAAGGATGCTACCTAGCTGCAAAAGCATGCTCAAAACTTTGCCCCATCTACCAGTCAAACAACATTGCCAAGTAGCGCCTCATCTTCAAACGACTCATGACCCTTTGAGCCAACAAAAGTGACAACATAATGGAGATCATGCAGCACATTGAGTAACTTGCAGCAGAGTGCGTGGCTATTTGTTCATAGGTTGACTCTTAGCTATAAGCTATGATCCTCTTTTTGGCTTTGCCGGATAGTTGGAGCCCCATTATCACAGTCCTTGGTGGCTGGCCTTCAAAGGAGCTGAAGCACCCGAAGGTTGCTCAGTACGTGCGCAACGAGAAGATGCGACGTGGCGGTTGAGAGAGTGCAGCGGCATCAAGTGTAGCTTGCACGGTTCATCCTCGTAGTGGAGGCTGAGGCAACAAGTGGAAGGGTAGAAAATAGGGCACTAAGAAGGGTGAAAAGAAGAAGGAGTGCTTCAAATGCGGCAAGGAGGGCCACTGTGCGCGCAAGTGCCCCAAGAAGAAGCCAGACCGGTCGGAGCGGGGCGGGAAGAAAGACAAGCAAGCCCTTCTGGCGTACAACTCCACAATTGTGAAGGTTTTGAGAGCTGCCCTCATTGACTCCGGGTCATGCCGCCACATGCAATGCATCAGGGCGGCATTTGTAACCTACGGAGCCTCGAAGAGACGCATGACGGTGGCCAACAGCAAAACAAAGGTGGCCATCGGTGAGGGTAACGTCCGCAATGAGTCCATTGTGGATGGCAAACCTGTCACGAGCATAATCCACGACGTGCTCCACATGTCCAATTTTGGAGCAAACTTGCTCTCCATCAGCCGCCTTACGAACAAGGGACTTAAGGTGCTCTTTACAAAGAAGGAGGCCGTCATCCGCAAGGAGGGCAAAGGCAACACTATTGCATGCGCCAAGAGAGAGGATGACTTGTACTTGCTACGCGCAAAGATCCTCGGCAGCTGGGTGGGGTCCAACGCCGCCAATCTTGCAACGAAGGATGAAGGAGAGCTTGACTTGTGACACCGCAGTCTTTGCCATGTTTCTCCATCAACAGTAAAAGAGATGGCAAATAGAGATGTGGTGCAGGGTCTCCAAATGAATGGCCGTGATGGAACCAAGGAGACCATGTGTGAGCCATGCGTTATTGGCCAATTAATGTTGCAACTGTTTGTGGCCAAGGGGACGCATGCATAAACAAAGTTGGCAGCGGTACACAGCGATGTGTGTGGACCACTTGAGACCTCCATCAGTGGAGCTCGTTATGTCCCCACATTCATCGATGACCGCATTTGCAACTGTACCTCTACCTCATGAAGCGGAAGAGCGAAGTTCTTCTAGCATGCAAGAGTTTGTGGTAGATGTGGAGCGGCAAACAGAGTTGATTGTGAAGGCATTCCGGAGCAACAACAGTGGTGAATATGCGGGCTACCTTGGGTGGATGAAGAGAAAGGGGATTGAGTGGCAGAAAACAACCCCACACTCTCCGTAGCAGAATAGCGTTGCTGAGAGAGCAAACTATACAGTCCTTAACATGGTGAGATGAATGATGAGCGACGGTAGCCTTCAACAACGGTATTGGACGGAGACGGCACGGACAACAGCATCCATAATGAACCTTAAACTGACCAAGCCGTTGAAAGACAATGAGAGCAAGGCATGGAAGATGCCACAAGAGGTGTGGTGTGGGAGGAAGCCGGCACTGGATGACCTCTGCACGTTTGGTTGCATTGCACATATGCTGGTGCATGCACGTGAAGGGTGGAGCAAGTTGTGTCAACCGGCCTGAGGCAAACGGACTAGAAAACAGGGTCGACACAATAGCACCTGCCGTCTGCTCCTAGCATTTCAGCTAGGAGAAGATATCACCCTCAGGATCACGGTTCCACACTAAATAGTTCCTAGGCAATCACTTGCTAGCAACTGTGTCCACTTAACACTTGGTCACTTTCGCGCGAGGTGCTAGTCCAAGACTAACTCTTGGGGCTTAGACCAACCAGTGTCTTCTTTATACAGTTCCTTAGTTGAACAACTCTGTGAGGAGCATCTAAGTCCAGATTGTGTAATAAGAATGAGGAATGAGCCTGGTACATACAGTCCTAGGCCTGGCTTCTAAGGTGTGTGGATAGTGACACTTTTGGGGTGGTCACTCCGCACCACCTCACCAGTCCGCCAATTGGCGCATCCACTGACCGCCAAATGGCGCACTCTCCTCATGCATGGAGAAATGTCTAAGAAACTTCCCCTGTGCTAGAAGGTAAAAAAACCTCCTATGCACATCAAGGCTCGATCGCAGGACCTGTTGTCCCTAAGTCCAACATGCTATCCGTTGCGCTACACTTCTGGTGTCTCGCTTGGACTTGCACCACAAACAAGGTTTGGGGGACTTACTCGAAGGGAGCAGTGCATGCCCAACCTGTCCGTCAACCCATAGCAGTGGCCATGGGGCATAGAAAAACAACAATCTCTCCCTTGCACTGTAGGCCACCTGCTGTGGTAGTTTTATGCGGCATGAACCTGTAGTTCTAGGTTGTGTTTGTGCATGTCAGTTTTTTTTTTATTCTTTAGTTCTCATCTCTTGCATCCACCATGCCAACTCCTTGAGCACCTGCAACATGCAAATCACTGTCTAGTGGCTTTGTCAAGAAGTCCGCAAGCATTTTTTTGGTTGCGACGTGCTCCAGTTCCACGACACCCTTGGCGACAAGGTCAGGTGAGTAGTGGTACCGAATATCAATGTGCTTTGTACGCCGGGAGGTCATGTCCTCCTCTGCCATAGCCATGGCACTTTGGTTGTCGATGCGGATGACCATTACCTCCTCTTGTGGTGCCTTGATCTCATCAAGCAAACTGCGAAGCCACTGTGTTTCCTTGCACACTTCGGAGAGTGCAATGTACTCCACCTCAGCAGTAGAAAGCAAGACGCAGTCCTGCTTCCTGCTTGCCCACGAGACCGCACCACCGTTGAGAAGACAAACAAACCTTGAGGTGGACTTCTTGTCATCCATCCGTCCTCCCCAGTCCGCGTCAGTGTAGCATGTCAGCCACAGCAAGTCTGATCCTTCTAAACCTCCAAACCGGAGTCCGACATGCCGTGTCTTTTTGAGGTAGCAAAAAATGTGCTTCACGACTTGCCAATGTTTTGGCCCAGGGTTGGCCACAAACCTGTTCACCTGACCCACTGCAAAAGCAATGTCAGGTCGTGTTCCCACCATTGCATACATGAGGCTTCCAACGGGGGACTGGTATGGAATGTTTTGCATCTCCCGCCGGTCTGCCTCGTTGCTTGGTGACATGGAGGAGGAGAGCTTGCAGTCGGAGGGCATGGGGGTGCTGACGGGCTTGCAGTCCTCCATGTTGTAGCGCTTGAAGATGTCCATGATGTACTTGGTCTCGTTGAGCTCGATGGTGCCTTCTTTGCGGTTGCGGTGAACAGCAATCCCAAGGTAGTACTCGAGAGGTCCCGTGTCCTTCATCTTAAATCTGCTGACAAGATTTTTCTTGAGTTCCGTGAGGGCCTCCTGCGAGGAAGAACACATGATAAGATCATCCACGTACAACGCCACAAGTAGCAAGCCACGTTCGTCCTCCCGCACGTAGACGCTAGGGTCATTCTTGCAATGTGCGAAGGAGATCTCAGCCATGAAGCTGTCCATCTCCTTGTACCAGATCGGTGGGGCATGTTTCAGTCTGTACAACGCCTTCACCAGCTTGCACACTTTACCCTTGGGTGCTTTGACACCTTCTGGTACCTCCATTAGCACCTCCTTGTTGAGCTTCCCATAAAGGAAGGTTGTCTTCACATCCATCTGGTGGATCTCAAGGTCTTTGGCGGCAGCGACAGCAAGCAGGGACCTGATGGAGGCAAACGTGACGACCGGTGGGAAGGTCTCATCGTACTCAGAACCTGCGCGCTGTGAGAACCATTTTGCCACGACCCTTGCCTTGTAACTGTCAATGCTATCATCTTGCTTCCGCTTCAACCTGAGCACCCACTTTGAGCCCACCACGTGAGCGTTAGCGGGTCTGTCCACCAGCACCCATGTGCCATTTTCTTCGATGGACACGAGCTCGCTGTCCACCGCCTCCTTCCACTTGGCCGCATCGGGCCTTGCCAGCGCTTCAGCGACAGTGAGCGGCTCTCCCTGAGCCAAACAGGACCAGCTCAGTCCATTCGAGCTTCCAGTGTCAGCGTCGTACTTTGGAGTTTGTTTTCTTTGTCGTGTGCTGCGACGTTGCATTTCTGGTGCATGTTTGCCATGCTGTTGCTCTTGTGGTGTTGGCTGCCCTGGAGTTGAATTTTCCTCTTTTGAAGAGCCACTGGCCTCCGAGCTGGTCTGAGAGGCCTCGGACGTCTTCGACTCTGTGTCGGAGCTCGTCGCTGCGTCAGTCTGTACAGCCGCTCCCCCTGGCACACCACTCTTCTTCACGGCCTCTCGCACTGGCACCACTTGCCAGTTTTCAGGAGCTTGATCTCCTGACTGTAGCAGCACCAACCACTCTCCCTGTTTTGGAGCTTTCGTGGGATCAAGCATCTCTTCCTTGCCTGGTTTCCTCTCGTCAAAGGTGACATCTTGGCTGGTGATGAGTCTTCTTCCTGCCAGGTCCCACAAGCGATATGTCTTGTGGGCCGTCTCATAGCCTACCATAACGCACTTTTGTGCTCTTGAATCCAGCTTGCCAGCACCCTCACCCGCTTGGACCTTTGCCCATGCGGTGCAGCTGAATGCTTTCAAATGTGATGCGTCCGGCTTCTTCCCTGACCAAACGTCTTGTGGTGTCATCTGTTGCTTTCCCTTCTTCTTTGCGCGCCTGCCCAGAGCAGCCGCGAGAGTCAGGTTGACAAGATAGCATGCCGTTCTTGTTGCTTCTGCCCAGAACCGCGGTGGAAGCTTTGCATCAAAGAGCATGCTACGCACCATGCCGAGGATGGTCTGATTCATCCGTTCGGCAACACCATTGCTCTGCGGTGTGTAAGGCGTTGTGGGCTGGTAGTTGATCCCATGTTGCCGCAACCAGCCCTTGCATGCCTCGTACTCTCCGCCGTTGTCGCTCCGCATCCCTTTGACTCCATTTCCGGTCTGCCGCTCCACCATGGCAACAAACTCCTGCAACGTTTCTCTAGCCTCTCCCTTTTTTTCGAGGAAGAAGATCCACACCTTGCGGCTGTGGTTGTCTATGAAGGTCAGAAAATACTTGCTACCACCGTTTGATGCCGTGCGAAAGGGTCCGCACACGTCGGTGTGAATCAGGTCAAGGGCTGATTCTGCGCGGCGACCATTGCGCTGAAAGTGAGTTCGCTTGGTCTTGCCTTGGAGGCAAGGTTCACACAGGGTGCCACACTCAACCGCATCCTTTTTGCAACCTTCTATGCCACGCACTAGCTGTTGTTGCTGAATGACTTGGAGCGTGCTTTTTGCAATGTGCCCAAAGCGTCTGTGCCACAGATCAGTGTCTTTGTCCTTTGCGGCAGAGGATGCTTTTTCAGTTCTTGTTCATGTGCTCTCCTGTGTTGGTGCCGAGACCTCTGCCTCCGATGCACTCGCATGACCCTCGTCTTCCGAGGTCTTTGCTGCCGTTGTCTGCAATACGTAGAGTCCGTCAACCCGTGGAACCTGTGCAGTGTTGACCTTGATCCCTCGAACCTTCGTACATCGATGTCCACCTCGGGACATCGATGTAGCCGCAATGGACCACATCGATGTGGGTGAAGCCGGGTTTGGGGATTCTGGCCACATTGTGGGCGCATGTGTGTGGAAATTTGCAAATTAGAGATATGGAGTACATTTCTAGCATGTGTATTCAAAGTGCTAAAAAGGTTAACTCTAAAAAACCTTTCATTTTTGCACCATTGTGAAATAGCATACAACCATACAATGTACCCATGTCACCATGTCACAATGTCACCATGTTACTGTGTTACTGTGTCACTGTGACACTTTCATTATGGTCATGTATTTCAAGGAGTATTCAAACGAAGGAAACACACATTGCAAAGAACCGCATACATTTTGAAGTGTCACAGATTGCATTGATCACAAGTAAAGAACGACGGAATCTACTTATACTTCTTTGTAGCAGCAGCAGCTCTGCGCTTTGCCGCCAAATTCCTAGCTGCTACAGCTGCTGCTAAAGTACCACCTGCCCGGCCCTTGGACACCCTAGATGCTGCTAGGGCAGCTAGAGCAGCACGCTTGGAGCTGCTCTTTGTACCGCCGATGCGGGAGGCAGCAGTCGAAGCTGGATCACCCCCTGCTCCTCCCTCCCCAGCACCCTGCTCTCCTGCTCCACCCTCTCGAGCACCCTGTTCTCCTGATCCACCCTCTCCAGCACCCTGTTCTCCTGCTCCTCCCTCTCCAACACCCTGTTCTCCTGCTCCTCCCTCTCCAGCACCCTGTTCTCCTGCTCCTCCTCCTCCACCTTTCTCACCTTCCACTCCTCCCTCCCCTGCATCCATCCCACCTTCTGCTCCATCAGCAGGTGCATTGCTGGTGCATGCTCCTCCTCCATCTGCCGCTGCCCTGCTCGTGCTTGGTCCCCCCCCACTTGCCGGTGCCCTCCTGGTGCTCGCTCCTCCCCCACCTACCGCTACCCTGGTGCTTGCTGACTTCTCCTGTACACGAACACGCACTGGCCGTGCATGAGGCAGACCAGGAGTATCATTCATGACACGCACGGAGGCCATGACCTCCACCACATTATCCTCTCCCACCTCCTCCACAAGCTCCTCCTCCTCCTCACCCTCATCGTCAGTCTCCCAATCCTCCTCGGGATCACTCAACAGACCTTCCTCCTCCACCACCTCTCCGTCATCCTCACTGGCATCTGCTTCTGCCTCTGCTTCGGCTTCAGCTGCTGCAGCCCTCGCCAGGTCCCTCGCTACTCTGCGTCCATTCCTACGATAGTGTTTGCGCAAACGCACGTGACACCGCACGAGGAGCTCTAAGGTTGCCACCTTGAGCCGGTTCCTCCTGGCGGTATGAATGAGCTCATGCGCTGAGAAAATGCGTTCACACTCTGATGATGAGCAAGGTTGAGACAGGATCTTCAGAGCCAGATCCCTGAGCACAGGCAATGCACACATGTAGTTTACATGCCACTCGACAGCAGTCATGGTACCACATTGCACCTTTGCAACAGCTGCGACAGCCTTGGCATTCCTGCGTGCAAACACCATCGCATCCTGGAATACGCTAGTCTGTCCAAGCTAGAAGGCTCCCATCTCTTTCATGATGACATCCTGCTGCTCTTGTGGAACCAGGGCCTCCATGACAGCCTGCCAGGCCTCCAAGGTGGTGGAGTCAGTTGACACATCATTCCCGAGGTGTTCAGGATGCAGATGACAGGCAGCTGCATAAAGGGGACAAGACATGTCCCTTGACCACCGCTGGTCCAGCCTCCCCAAGATGTAGTTGACATGGCATTCTACCACCTTACTCGGCTTCCTCCCTTTCTTCTCAGTCAACGCCTTCAGCTGCTCAGCACAATCCAGTTGTCACTCGTAAATCTGCCCTGCCCCCCTACCAGGGGCGTCAGCCACCCGCAGCACCTTCACCAGTGGCAACAGCACATCCTTCAACTGACGCATTTACAACAATAAAACCTTGCGGCGAATGAGCGCCCTCACCTCCTTCTTCCTGCTTTTGAATCCTCCATCCCTGGTTGAACCAATCAGCTTCCACAGAGGCAGCTGCACAAACTGCTCCACCTCTGCTCTCAGCTCCAAGAGCCTCTCCACCATGTCAAAGACAGAGGCAAAGCAGGTGTCACACCTGGTCTTGAGCACCTTGCCTCCCGTTTTTTCATTCAGCCATGTCCTGGGCATGGCGTTGTTCCTGAAAAATGCAATGATCTTCTCACACTTCCCAATGATCCCCGCACCCCATGCAGACTTGCCAACATCCTTCATAATGAGATCAATGTTGTAGGCACAAAAACCTCGGAAGAATAGCTTCGGGTACCGCACTCTCAGGTCTGAAAAGGCCTTTTTGTTCACAGAAGCATTGTCAGAGATGACTGAAATGACTTTGTGCTCACCCACTGTCTTAATTGCTGCAATAATCATGCTTGCTATGTGGTCCGCGTCTCTGGTCATGCCGCTTGCATCACAAGCAAACAGGTGAACAGCCCCCATGGCATTCACTGCCATGGCATTGTACACAGGCCTAACCTACCTGTCAGACCACTCGTCAACAGCAAGGCTGGTGCCGTATGTCGACCAACCCTGCATCAAGGGAGCGTCCAGCTCGGCCAGCTCAGTGTCTAGCCCGGGCAACAGCTCACCAGTCACTATGTCCCTGCTTGGAAGCCTGAAACTTGGAGTAGTTTTCCTGGCCGACCTGATGACTTCCATGAGAACTGGTTCTCTACAGAAAGACATAGGGGATGCGGTGATGCACATTAGTTTGACGATGTCCAGCTGGCAGCGGTCGTTCTTCTGCTTGCCAGTGTGCTCAACCATGGTGGTCTGGCAAAATGAAGCAGCTTTGTTGATGTGAAAGAGCGGTATCTCACCCTCAAGCATCGTTGAAGCTGCCGGCCTGCTGGGACCCGCTGCCTTCTGCTGCTGGTGTGCCTCTTCATCGTTGGAGTCTATGTGCAACACCATCACCCCAACTGCTGCTGTCACCTCCTTCTCCTATGCCTCCGCCAACTTCATCCACGCAACTGGCTTGTCCTTGGTTCCCCATTCAGCACCTTCTCCCTTGTAGAGCTTCAGGTTATGCGGCTGCCATCCCGCTGGAGGAGGAGGCATGCGCTCAAGGCCGAGAGCGTCACGACATGTTGGTGGAGGATGTGGACACTTGCCCACGTTTGGATTGTTGCATGCAAAGTGCCCGCGGATGCGGTCACACGTCCCGCTCACTTTCTTGGCACATGCTCCGCAGATGAAGCCAGCCTTCTTCGCCGGCGTCGGCCATGCTTGGCAGTGTTTTGAAAGCTCCTTGGTGAGGAAATGACCAGTGAGCCTGCGCCTCCTTGGTGGGTTCCACTTGCTGGCGTCAAACTGGCCGGGCACGGTAGACGCTGGGGTAACCGAGGGGCTTGAGGCACCACTGGAGCCTCTGTTGGTGCTTGGCTGATAGCTTGGCTGCGAAGCCATAGTGAGACGACCGCCGGGCTACTCCCGGCGGTGAAGTGCTCACGCCATCATCGAACACATCGTTGGTGTGTTACTGGGAGTATAGAGTGGCGGAGTATCGAGTGTTAGCGTCGGCGTCTTTCCAGACGCCAACTCTGCCACCGCAAACGCACGTCCGATGAGTTGCCAAATGGATGGTGTACGAGCGTTCTCACGATCGACGGTAAATAATCCATCGGCAAATCGATGGCACACGATTCACCGATCAACGGTACATGATCTCTCGGCAAATCGATGCACAAGTCCAAACATGCAATCAATCGGTTTGCATGTTCGGACTTACTAACAAACAAAATTTGAATTGAGAGATTTCTAGTAAAACCTCCTACCGTTGCAACTAAAATGATGAAAATGTTGTCGTCATGTATTTGACGTTCAAACTACGGGTATGGAAAGACATTTTCTATGTTAAAGTTTTCCACAATATATTACCAAACTGTACTCTATGCTTATCGATAAGAGATTTTAGAATATTCCAATGCACCGCATGTGACTGGCCCTTGGATGTCCGCTTAGGATGAAGCTAAGTAGGCGCCTTTCATTCCAGGCTGTCATATGAGTCCTTGCTATCTAACCTCCCCATTGGTCAAATCTAAGCTGAGTCATGCCACATGTCACTGTCATTGCCAGCACTGCTAAGTATGGCATGATGCGTGCATGTGAAGTGCTTTCGAGGTGTCCGAAGCCGAACCGGACTACTCGCGGCGACTGGGATTTGTGCTTGGTCGTCTCGGCCGTGTTGAAAAATTGGGCGCCGGTAGGTCCCGGTTGCCCCTACGACCCTACACCACATCGAGGCTACATCGATGTGCCTCGATGTGCCCAGGTTGTTATAGGTGCCCTACAACGAGCATCGAAGGCAACACTGAACCTGTGCCACAAGATCTTTGTTGGCATAGAGGACCTTGATGTCCTCGTTCCTGGCGATGACCGCCTTCTTCTGTGTGAACACCACTGTCATGTCGTTGTCCATTATCTTTGACAGGGACACAAGGTTTGCCGCAAAGGAGGGCATGTAGACCACGTCATGTAGCCGGAGATCCTTCTCTGCACCGTTAAGGTTGATGCTCACCTGCTTGTCTCCCACGCCCTTTGNGAAGTGATGATCGGTGCCGGAGTTGAGCCCAAAAGCTCCTGGCCTGAGCAGCGCCGCTCCTTTTCCTGGAGGCGTGCTCTGTGCCATCATGTTGGTGGCTTCTTTGCCACCCTTTTTGTCGCCTTTGTTCCCACTGCTTCCGCCATCTTCCTTCTTTGGCGACCTGCACTCTCTTGCCCAGTGCCCAGGTTTGTTGCAGTTACGGCAGTTACCCTGTCGCTTGGGAGCCTTGCCGCCATTGTTGCCTCTGCCGCCACCGCTTCCGCTGCCGCCTTTCTGACCAGAGGCTGACCCTTTGCTCCCGGGGCCACCGTAGCGTGCGGCATAGGCTGAGAAGTGAGCCTCACTTTCGCTACGGCGCATGGCCTCGTTTCGCACATACTCGGACACTGCCGTGTACGTCAGGTCATCCTCCTTCCAACCGCCCATGACGGTGATCATTGGACTCCAGCTCTCCGGTAGCGCCATGAGGAGGATCATGGCTTGCATGTTCTCGTCAAGGTCCCAGTTCATCTGGCGAGCCTCGCCAAGGAGTCCTTCAAACTCCTGTAGGAAATCAGAGATTTATTCGCCCTCATTCACACGCATGCTGATCAGCCATTGTAGGATGAATAGTCTGTTCGCGAGGGAGGTGGATTGGTGCATGCGCTTGAGCTTGTCGTAAGCTTCGGAAGCTAGTGTGTACCCGGCAATGATGGGAACATACTTCTTGGCTATCGCGTTGCTGAGGAATGACATTACAATATCATTTCGATCCATCCAAGCCTCATGCTCAGATGTGCCTTCCGTGGGAACCTGCTCCTCTCCCTTTAGTAGCTTGATGAAGCCGCGTACTTTCATCGCCAGCTCAAACTGCCATCTCCAAAGGGGGAAGTCAATCCCCTCAAAAATGGGGATTGCTCCCAGGGGTCCAAGACCTTGCGGCAGTGACATAGCACTCACATTTGCTCCAGTGGTCTGCCTTGTGGTAGCCACTGTTGAGCTTGAGGACTGCCCTACGGCAGCCCCCACTCCTCTCGATGGGTCAACCATTTTTGTTGCCCTTGTCTGCTTCCCACGTCTCTACTGCGTTGAGGCCAATGTAGGCTGATGTTGGCTGATGTCTGCTACTGGTTTTAGGATGCAGATCTGTTGCTTACCCCTCCAGCCGATGTTCACCTACAGACAGAGAATATATCTACACCAACACACCCAGGGTCTTGCCACCAAGGGCAGAGCTTGTCCTGGTTGGGACACAAGGGTCGTGCCTCCAAGGGCAGAGCTTGTCCTTAGTCCCTGTGTGCTAAGTGCAGACCAAGCCGTTGGAGCTGATGAAGCTGATGGAGGTGATGGAGTTGATGGAGCCGGCGTGTGCACCTGGAGAGAGCCTACCAAAGTTGAGCGAAACGTGCCTTACAACTGGTCAATGTGGGTCCTTAACCCTTTGTCAACCGGCTTGAGGCAAACGGACTAGAAAACAGGGCCGACACAATAGCACCTGCCGTCCGCTCCTAGCATTTCAGCTAGGAGAAGATATCACCCTCAGGATCATGGTTCCACATTAAGCAGTTCCTAGGCCATCACTTGCTAGCAACTGTGTCCACTTAACACTTGGTCACTTTCGCGCGAGGTGCTAGTCAAAGACTAACTCTTGGGGCTTAGACCAACCAGTGTCTTCTTTATAAAGTTCCTTAGTTGGACAACTCTGTGAGGAGCATCTAAGTCCAGATTGTGTAATAAGAATGAGGAATGAGCCTGGTACATATAGTCCTAGGCCTGGCTTCTAAGGTGTGTGGATAGTGACACTTTTGGGGTGGTCACTCCACACCACCTCACCAGTCCGCCAATTGGCGCATCCACTGACCGCCAAATGGCGCACTCTCCTCATGCATGGAGAAATGTCTAAGAAACTTCCCCTGTGCTAGAAGGTAAAAAAACCTCNATTGTGTAATTAGAATGAGGAATGAGCCTGGTACATATAGTCCTAGGCCTGGCTTCTAAGGTGTGTGGATAGTGACACTTTTGGGGTGGTCACTCCACACCACCTCACCAGTCCGCCAATTGGCGCATCCACTAACCGCCAAGTGGCGCACTCTCCTCATGCATGGAGAAATGTCTAAGAAACTTCCCCTGTGCTAGAAGGTAAAAAAACCTCTTGCGCACATCAAGGCTCGATCGCAGGACCTGTTGTCCCTAAGTCCAACATGCTATCCGTTGCGCTACACTTCTGGTGTCTCGCTTGGACTTGCACCACGAACAAGGTTTGGGGGACTTACTCCAAGGGAGCAGTGCATGCCCAACCTCTCCGTCAACCCTTAGCAGTGGCCATGGGGCATAGAAGAACAAGTTGGACCTAGAAACCCGCCGGAGTGTTTTCCTTGGGTACAAGAGCGGAACCAAGGCCTACTGACTCTTTGACCCAATGAGGTAGCAGATTGTGCGGAGTCGTGACATCACGCTTGACAAGAAAAGCAATTGGACGGACAAGGATGCATGTCTCTCCAAGAGTGGGGAGTGGTTGCCACTCCTTGTGAGGGAGATGCCAAAGGACATGAATGAGGATGACGTCCTCGCGGGAACACTGGCAAGAGAGGGTGCCAAAGCGATTGACGAGTGGCAGAATTTCTTAAAGCAAGTTTAGATGACGAATCCAAAGCACCAACGATGGACGTGGAGGCGAGGAGTCAACCGATGTCTCCAAAATCTCCAAGAGAGGGGGAGCAGGTGCTTGGAGAGGATGGCGCCAAAAGGGCACATCAACAACAACAACCGCCTCAAGAGCCCCACACGAGCAGCTGTGTGCAAAGTATGATGAAACATACAATGTTGACAAGGGCATCTAGACTGGGTTTGCACAAGCCTTCTTTATGGAAGAGAAGCCTCAATCAGTAACAAAGGAATGCAGCAGAAGGATGGTGCTGAGTGGGAGGTAGCAATAAAAATCCAAGCTTGCCTCTCACAAGGAGATCAGCACTGGGGAGCTGGTTGACCAACCAGAGAGCAAGAAGATTATCGGCTCCAAGTGGATCTTCCGGATGAAGCTCAAGAAGGAGGGGAAGGTGGAGTGGTACAAGGCGTAGCTGGTTGCCAAAGGGTATGCCCAGAAAAAAGGAGAGCACTACAATGAGACCTTCACACCAGTGGCCATGTTTGCCTTCGTTCGCACTATCCTCTTGGTGGCAGCGGCACGCTACTGCAAAATCCACCAAATGGACGTCGAAACGGCGTTCCTCAATGGTGACCTGGACAAAGAAGTCTATATAGAGGTGCCGGAGGGCGTGGATGCACAGCAAGGGAAGGTGTATCGGCTTTGCAATGTGCTCTATGGACTGACGCAAGCTTCACTCATGTTGTACCTCAGAATAGAGAGTTTCATGGGTGAGCTTAGCTTCAAGCATTGCGAGGCCGATTACAGTGTGTACATGCGTAAGCAGCCAAAGCTCCACCAAATCATCATCCTCTACATGCATGTCCTCATCCCTGTATCTTCGGATGAGGGGGAGCTCATAAGCATAAAGAAAGAGTTTGGCAGCCGGTTCAAGATAACGGACATGGGCGAGCTTGACTACTCCCTAAGAATTTCCATCAAGAGGGACCGCAATGTACGCACGATGGAGATGGGACAAGAAAACTTTGTAGGAGGTGCTCTGGTGCTACAACATGGAAGAGTGCAATCCAATCGGCACGCCTATGACAACGACACGTGAGCTGAGCTTGAGCATGGGCCCGAGCACAGAGGACAAAAAAGAGGAGATGGCTGGAGTACCGTCCCTGTCCGTAGTTGGTAGCATAATGTATGCCATGGTGGCAATGTGACCTGATCTTGCCATTGCTCAGTGACAAGTGAGCTGTTATGTTGGTGATTTGAGGCCGCTACATTGGCAAGTGGTCAAGAGAATCCTCCGCTACTTGAAGGCGACGACACAATCACTGCTTCTATTTGGAGGAGGAGCCTCGACTAACTCCCTTGAGTTAGTTGGCTACTCTGACGTTGATTGGGCAGGTGATGTTGATGACCACAAGTCAACATCGGGCTATAGTTTTGTGCGTGGTGGTGCAGCAGTATCTTAGGCAAGCCGGAAGCAGGACTCTGTGGCGATATCCAGCACTGAGGAGGAGTATATTGGGCTTGCGGACGCAGCAAAGGAGGCGCTATGGCTGTAGCAATTACTCAAGCAGACCGGGGTGCCGCAAAAGAAGCCAACAGCACTCAAGGTTGACAACACGAGTGCCATCCACCTCACCAATAACCTTGTGCTACAGTGGAGGACCAAGCACACAGAAATCCAGCATCACTTCGTACAAGATCTCATTTCAAAGGGTGAAGTGGTGCTTGTGCACTGCGGCAAAAAGCTCATGCTCGCTGATGCCATGACAAAGGTGCAATCCAAGGATTGGCATGATGCTACTTGCATGGGGCTGAGGTTTTCTCAAGCCGCTTGAGTTGCAGGTTAAGTATGAAAAACGGCCATGGGTGATGCGCGAGGGAGGGAATGTTGGAGAGATGCTCCTCACCATGGCAGGAGTGACTCCAAAAAGGAGCATGATGAAGACAAGCCTTAGTGGCTTAGTGGTTAATGGTGTCCACCTCTAAGGGCAGGGGCCCGAGTTCAAGTCCCACAAGATCAATTTCTGCCATGCCTTGAGAGAGGTAAAAAATGTATGCCAGGAAGCTAGCTCAATGTCTAGAATTCCTCCTTAAGGTCCTAGAAGACCAGGTGAGGGCCCAAGAAGGTGGCACACATTCTAGAAGGGGTGACTTGTCCTACAAGGCATCTAGAGGTGTCCTGGTCTTTTAGAGACCTTCCCTCCTACTAGAATCAAGGTGAGGAATACAGGAAGGGGAAAAAGCTTATAGAGGAAGGAAAAGATGCCTTCCTAGGTGGGAAAAGAACAGCATACCAAGGGCCACTCTAGAAGCCATGTAATCTGCTAGGAAGCTCCAAATCTGGCATGCTTTGGTGTTTTGGAAATCTCCGATCAGTGGGTACAAAATTCCACTTCTTGTAAGCCTTGATCAAGTATTGATCCCCATTCAATTCAGGAAAAAAACTATTGCCTCACTCTCTCACCAGTTTTGTTTCATCCTTGGAACATGTTGCCTCCACATTTTAAGTCTCTCCGAAAACAAGTGGTGTGAATGAGCCACTACTAGGGACCCTCCAAAGTGCACACTCACCCTCAAGACAACAGCTACCATCACACACTCTCCTTGATCCAAGCATGACCATCTAAGTCTAGTCCATTCCGCAGTTTGAGCATTGTACTTGGACGGAGGTCTCTTCCGGCGCGGACTACGCCGAAACGATGTTGGTGGTACTTCAAGGCTTAGTTGCTTCTGTTGTTCCTGCGCTGTCAATGATCCGTTGTTTCATGAAGAGCCACATGCCTCATGATTCGACCCAAGGGCATCAAACAACTCAGACTAGTGTCACAGTTTGCCACTGCATCAGCCTACATAGCCACTCTACCTACAGCACCATCCTTCAATGGCGCCATTTTCCAGTTCTCATGTGCCTCATCACATGACTCAAGCAACACAATCCACTCTCCCGACTTAGGAGCATGGACTAGACCGAGAAACCTGCCCTTGCCGAGCGTCAGTTTATAGGTCTTGACATCTTGGCTCTTGATGAGATTCCTAAGTGCTTCATTCCACGGCTTGTACACGGATAGTGTCGTATCCGCCAACTACACACTGGGCGTGCATCCAGCTTGCCACTTCCTTGTCATGCTTAGACCTTTGTCCAAGGAGTACAGCCAAAGACCCTCAAGAGACAGGTATCTCGCCTCTTCCCTCACCAACCATCATGTGGCATCCTAAGCTGGTTTTCTTGCTGCTTCTGTCCACGCCTTTTAAGCGCGGCTGCCAGAGTGATATTCACAAGGCAGCAAGCAGTTACTGCAGCTTCAGTTCAAAAGCAAGGTGGGAGTTTGGCCTTGAAGAGCATGCTTCTTGTCATGCCAAAGATAGTCTGGTTCATGTGCTTGGCAACCCTATTCCTCTAGGGAGTGTAAGGCATAGTGGTCTGGTGGCTCAGGCCGTGCTTGTCAACTTGCCCGAGGTGACGGTCTAGAAAATGGGTTCCGACACAATGGTTCCCACCGACCGCTCTTGGTATTGTAACCAAGAGATGATATCACCCTCAGAGGCAAGGTTCCACACTGAGGAGTTCATAGGAATTACTTCCTTGCAGAGTGTCCTTAGCACCCAGTCACTTTTGTGCAAGGACGGAACTCCTTGGGCTTAGACCAACCAATGCTCCTGTAGTGTCTGTCTCTCGTGGACAACTATGTGAGGAGTTTTTAAGGTAAAAACTATACTCAATGATAGGCAACTGACAGGTTCTTATAGTCCTAGAGCCAGCCTCTAGCCTAGGTGCCTAGTGGCTCCTTGGATGAGCCACTTTGGGGGCAATCTGGATTGCTTCATCCCCCCTCCCTACATCACGCTCCATGTGGCCGCCAAGTGGCGCCAGCCACTAGGAAGGACCTTAGGACCTTAGGTGTTCTAGGATGTCTCTTCAAACCTTCTTGTCCCACTTTTGGTCACAAAGAAAAGTAGTCACCGGGCTAGGATTCGACCCAGTGACCTCTCGCTCCTGAAACTAACTCTTGAACATTTAAGCCACAAGGAGTTGTCTTAGGTAGTGTTTGCTCGCTATACTATCCAGATTAGACAAATGGGACTTGCTCCTAAGGAGCACTGCATACCTTGTCTATCTAGACCAGACTTAGGGGACTTACTCCAAGGGAGCAGTGCATGCCTAGTCCGTCGGGTGCCTGTCCAAATATCAGCCATGGACAAGGATCATATCAGGTTGACAGTGTTGGCTCAACCAGGGTTAACACGCCTCGTACTTGCAACCGTTCTTAGTGCACTGTGGCTTGACCTTTTTGCTTGTCTGCCGCGTATACGCTCGCATCTTGCATTTTCTCCTTGACCTCTCCCTTTGTCTTAAGTACATCCACATTTTGGGACTGTGATCATTGATGAAGGTGAGGAAGTACTTGCTGCTGCCATTTGAAGAATTGCAAAATGGTCCAAAGACATCGGAGTAAATCAGGTTCAAGATTGCTACCGCACGTTACCCACTACGCTCAAAGGGATTTTTCTTTGCTTTGTCTTGGAGGCATGGCTCACATAGTATCTTACAGTTCACCTTGTCCTTGGCCATGCATCTCTCCATCCCATGAACCACTTTGTGCTGATGCATAGCTTGTACTGTGCTATTGGCTACATGGCAAAACTGCATGTGCCACAGCTCAGCATCTGTGTCTTTGGTGGAGTTGGCAGCCATAGTGATGGCTCGTGGTGCAACATCCAGCTTTGGAGACTTGGGTTCTTCAACCTTTGCATATCCCTCAAATGTACTTTGAAGGGGCTTGGTCTGTAGCACATAAAGCCTATTGACTCTATGGACCTGTGTGACAAGAGTATCCTTTGGATAGGAGATATTGATAACCTTGGTCTTGAGAATCACAGCTTCCTCCTCCTTCAAGACAACTGTTATGTCGAGGTCCGTCAGTTTGGATACGGACTAGAGGTTTTTTTGTAAGACGGCATGTAGACGACAATCTCTAGCTTCAAGTCCTTTTTAGCATTGTTCACGTGGAGGTTGATCAACTTGTTTCCCTCGCCTTGCGCATGGACAAGGCTACGGTTGGCACACCTGAAGCAACGTTCAATGTCTCTAATTGAGATGAAGGCATCCTTCTTCCATGACGAGAGGTGGTTCGTGCCAGAGTCAAGCCTGTATGCTCCATGCTTGAGCAATTTAGCTCCCTTCGTTGCTCACACCATCTCAATCATCATGGTTGTCAACTCCTTCCTACCCTTTCCTTTACCCGTGTTTCTACCACCACAATATCCTTCTTCCTTCTTGGGAGCCTTGCACTCCAATGCACAATGTTGAAGTTTGCCATAGTTATGGAACTTCCCACCACACTTTGAACTCGTTCCAAGGCCACCATTGCCTCCTCCTCTACTGCCACTACTTCTGATGCCGCTTCGACCAGATAAGGAGTTGTTGCCACGACCACCGTACTCTACATCATAGGTTGAAATGTTGGCCTCAATACCGCTACAACGCATGGCCTCATTGCATGCGTACTCAGACACTACCCCATATGTTGAATCCACCCCCTTCCAACTGCCAAAGACGGTGATAAGAGGACCCCAGCTTTCAAGTAGCACCATGATGAGGATCATGGCCTGCATGCTGGTGTCCATTATCCGGTTCATTTAGGTCACATGCTACATTAGTCCTTCAAACTACAATAGGAAGTCCAGAATCAACTCTCCCTCGCTCACCCTCATTGAAATGGGCCTTTGAAGGATGAAGAGGCCATATGCAAGAACCGTTGATTGGTGTACATGTGCAAGCTTCTTTTAAGCCTTTGATGCATGCGTGATGCATTGGAGGTAAACATGTTGTGACTCATTCCCTGATGTCCCAAGAATTGCAAGTGCCATGGTATTTGTTTACTGACGACGTTTCATATCCTACTTCCATTATAGGAGGTGTAACGTATTCTTCAAGCAATATTCTCAATTAGCCACGCACTGTCATGAGAATCTCAATTTTCCATTTTATAAGGGAAACCATATCTCCACGACCTTTGACATTCCAGCATTGACCTGCTCAATAGTGAGAGTTGTGCATGTTGTGATACTACTTCCCTCCTCTGCTTCTCCACTTTGTTGAGGTGGACATAGGCCAATGTAGGCTGTTGTTTGCTGCTGGTTTAGAAGGTGCACATCTTTTGCTTACCCCTTAGCTGTTGATCATCTGTAAACAGAGAAGAATGAACTTTAGCAAACCCAAGGTCATACATATGGCAAATTCAAGGTACTAGAAAACAAGGCCGACATAATAACACCTGCTGTCTGCACCTAGAATTGCAACTAGGAGGAGATATTACCCTCAGAATCACGGTTCCACACTGAGAAGTTCATATGAATCACTTCCTTGCACTGTGTCCTTTGCACATTGTCACTTCTGTGCGAGGAGCTAACTCCTAGGGCTTAGACCAACCAAGGCTTCTTTAGAGTCTACCTCTAGTGGACAACTCTATGACGAGTCTCAAAAGGTAAGAACTGTAATCAATGACAGGCAACTGACGGGTCTTTATAGCCATACAGCCAGCCTCTAGCCGAGGCATGTAGTGGCTCCATATATGAGCCACTTTGGGGGTAATCTGGACTACATAACCCTCCCTACGTACATGGCGCTCCCTGTCAGCGCCAGGTGGCACCAGCCACCAAGAAGGGCCTTGGAATGTCCTAATGTGTGGGTTAGAAATCTCCTATTCTCATTTTGGTCACAATGAAAATCAGTCACTTGGCAGGATTTGACCCCAGTACCTTTCACTCCAGAAACCAACTCTATAACATCTAAGCCACAAGGAGTTGTCCTTGGTTGTATTTGCTGCCTATACTATCCATTTCAGAAAAAGGTTTCTTACTTCAAGGGAGCACTGCATGCCTAGTCCGTTCAGTGTCTCTCGAAATATGAGTTATGGACAAGGAGCATATCAGGTCAAAATTCTAGAGCCCCACAACAAAGAGGCTGTGTGGCTGACCCTCACAGACTCCATCACCAAGAATTGCAACGGGACAAGAAGAGTCAAAACTCCTTAGGAGCAAACCGGTCATGGGAGGCTACGCTTGAAAAGGGCATGCGTAGCTTGGCTCACAACATGACGGCAACAACAAATGTTGTCGCTGCATGTATGACGGCCCATGCCTTAAGGTTGCATTAGGTAAAGGCGCATGAGGGTTGCATCGATACCATCATGGGGGATCTCCAAGGGGTGCGGAGGATGTAAGAAAACTGTAATGAACATGCTGACCAAGGAGGTAAGCCAGCCATGGAAGAGGGACAGTGTCTCATGGTTCAACGTGCTCAGATTGGGAGACGCATAAGAACACATCAACTGGAATGAACATGCTGACCAAGGAGGTAAGCCAGCCATGGAAGAGGGACAGTGTCTCATGGTTCAACGTGCTCAGATTGGGAGACGCATAAGAACAAGTGAGGAGGGCATGTGGGTCTCACCAAACTGCAACATCTTGACGAACAACTGTTGCGCCTGCATGAGTTCTAACAAGAGTGTAAGGTGGGCTGGAAAGATGGCTGTGCTCGCCTCCTAGAGCTCTCAAGGGTATGGGGATGCATCTTGGCTCTTGAGACGAGGTCTACAACATTGCTGATTGGGTAAGGGCTCTTATCTACAAGCAGAAGCAAAGCGAAGCAGCAGAACTTCACCCGCGATGTACTATGAGCCTTCTTGGAATGTGCCTTACCCGGCCTCCAAGCGGAGTGGGAAGCAACCTTGAAGACCTCGGACATCTCTATCCTCTTGACTTCTTCACTTATCTTGATCTGGTTGACTTCCAATGTTTCCTCCAATGGATGTTGGTTAATGAGTGCAATAAAAAGACGCTATCCAACCTCCTGCCTTTCATGGCTTGGAGCTACCACTCACGGTACTCTGAGTTCCTTCTTTTTCTCTATCCACTAGACTTCTTGTGTAACCATAACGTACAGGCATTCTGCTGCCTGATTGAATGGAAATTGCAACATCACGAGCAAGGCTGCGTGACAAAATAAATGTATCGTTTTTTTCCAGCACGAGATTGTCTTGTGAGCAACGTATTGACATGTGCAAGCAAACAGAGTGCACCATGCACGGTTGGCTTTCATCATTTTGGTGCACACTGCTGAACCATGTGATGGCATGGCTTTACGTGTACTGATGCATTTGCTCCACGACAAGATGGTTGACTTGCCTTCTTCGCAGTTTGGTTCTCGGCGGAGCACTGCTGCCTTGTCTTGCATCCCCGGTATGCCGTCAAGCGCCGGTTGATCACCCCCACATGCAAGCTTGCCCCATGCATATGATCTTCCCTCCTCCACAAGTATTATGGACATGAGCTCATTATGTCTCTTGCCTTATCTCTCAGCATGAACCATCTTTGTTGTGTCAATAGCTTGAGGGGCCCATGGATCATGTACCGGACCACCAAATCCTTCTGAAAATGTCTCCCCTCTGGTAGATGATCTATCAGACTCTCTTCTTGTCCCCATTTCCCTCCCTCCCACCTAAACAGTGACCTTATCTGCACTCCTCATATTTGGTCTCCTTCTTCGACCACCCTCCCCTCCTTCCTTGCATGTTGCTTGAATGGTGTTATCGCCCTCGCAGAGGGAAATAACACCAGCCGACAACACTTGCTCTTGGATCATCCTTCCTCTTGCGATGAACTAGCTCTACCTACACCTAGTTTCCCAGTTCAGATACCCTTTTCTAAGGCTGTTGTAGTACTGGCCACACCGGCAAATCATCAATCTATCCTCCCTATAGCCACGTCATAACATCCAAAAGGGAGGTAGATTGTAGGCTACCCATCGATGCATTGCCGGAGGTTCCCCAAATTGCTCCACGATGTACCTCTAGTTGAGTCATGCATCCCACGGTGACAAACTCTACATGTACGACCGTACTAGTAATCATCCGCAGTTCCTCGCCGCGGATATGGACAGAGTCCGTCATAGTTGTGGAGGCACAGACACTGCACCAAGCTGACTTGGCAAGGGGCCATGCAACCCCTCATCCAGAGACCTTTGAGGAGATGCCACGCCACCTCACTGCCCTTGCACCTACCAAGGACCTAGACCATTGGCACCAGGAGCCGCCGGTCAAAACATACAAATTGGCCGATTGTGCCCGAGCACGAGTGCGTATGATGGTGGAAATGTACCCTGATGCCCATGTGTGGTTTGATGCAAAGGCCACGCTAGACAAGTTGATGCCCCCAATTTTGTCGCGCCTCTAATCTTCTCCACGCAGGCTTGATTCCGCGCGTAATCCGTGGACTATGAACTTCTAACTATTACCACGGTCTCTACTCAGACAGATAGCAGCGTCACAGGTTCACCACCCCTAGCTTCTGACACTTCTGCGGACTGAAGATCTCAACCCCGGTGCACAAACCTCACCAATGAATGACACTCCACGGTCCACGCCTTGCCACACTTGGGCCGCCACCGCGTGGCTTCTAGCTCCTCTCCGCGGAATCCTTGTTCCGCGGACGTGTGCAAGCGAAGGCACTGTCGGCAGTTCACTTCACTTGGACTTTTCGTTCCTCACGCACACGATTCCGCAGTCGGCAGACAGGGCTCGAAGGAGAACAGGGGAGCAGCGGGACGGAGAGCAACAGGAGTGGTTGAAGGTCTTAGACGAATTTGGCAAAGTACATGAATGCGGAATCTTGCACAAGAATACATGCAAGACTGAGTTGCACTTGTGCTACTACTAGTGAGGTTCTTTTCTACTTGGGACTCTACACGACATGTCTACATGTCGTCGGTTTCATCCCTCTTAGAATATCTTAATCTCTTCCTACTTGGACTCCACGTGGTGCGACGACGTACCGCGGGTCTCGTCATCACACACATAGCACATCCTCTACTAGTCATTTCCTATGTCCGCTGCTCATGTGCGCGGTTCCTCGTGTTCTTCCTTGAATCTTTGTCCTCTGCCGTGCGTCTACAGGGGTTGCTTTGTGATTGACGCACGATCACTCATGCAAATTGGATGTTCTTCCCTTGATGGCTTGGCCCTTCTGCTGACCTATCTACGCCGTGTCAGTGATAACGGGTCTTGCTGCGGCTTGTCCTTGTTCTCCTTGCACCACGGATTTCCCGCCATTGCTTCCCGCCTCTTTCTTTTTCCACCACAAGCACTTGGGCTGGGGGAACCGCCGCAGGTGGTTGTGTTAACCTGCAGGGGCTATCCTGTAGACCCCCTCGTCCCCATTGCCCCTGGACTCCGCGCCACCCCTCGCTCAACCGCGTCCGCGGGAGCTAGTGTCCAATGCGCGGATCCAAGCCTGCCCATGCTTTTCTCCGCGGATGGATCTTCCCCGCGGAGTTCTGGCGGAAGTGTGCTTGACACTCATGCCCCCAACCCCCCCTTTTTGCAAGACTCTGCCCCAGAGTCTTTTACCAAGTTATCGGCTTGAAGTGTTTGTAGGACCTGGGAGGGTTGTGTTCGTGGCACTGTTTGTAGTACTTTTCCACGATTCCTCCCTTCCTCTAGATCCTGTCTGCGCACTCATCGTGGACAAAGAGTCTGCACCCTTCGCATCTTGCTTCCATTGTGGGCGCGGTGACCAGCTTCTTGCATGAGGAGTAGTGTGGTGCGCGCTCGTATTTCTTACAGCTTGAGCACCGATAGACCTTCTTGCCCTCACTGCTCCGCCCCACCACTGCGGTGTAGTGCTCATGTTTAGTTCCTCCGCGATGTTCACAGCAATAGACTATCCCTTTGAGCCGTCCGTCGCAATTGTCCCCGGTGCAGGTGCGTTTGTTGGAGAACTTCCACTTGATCTTCCGTGTCTTGCCGCGACAGCCACTACAAGTCCAAATGCCCTACTTCCCGTGCACCTCACACTTGAGGTGGCACATTGTCTTACACATTTTGCACGGTTTGCCAAACTCTGTCACATCCTCCGCGCATGCCCCGCAGACTGGAGCCAAGGTGTCTTCATCATAGGAGAGTACGGCCCCTTCCTCCACGGCGGCAATCCCCACATACTTGTGGCACTATCTTGCCCAAACCGAGCTGCATGTGACCAGGCAACCTTGGTGGGCTAGCCTGTTGCATTGGCCGCTGTGCTCATCCATGCTGACCGCCCTATCAAAGGTGGGGCAGTTCTCCGCGGTTGCACTAGGCGAGTCTTCCTTGTCTTTCGAGTCCAATTCTTCCTCCTCCGCGGTCACCCGCGGTGGCTTCCGTGTTCCTTGCTGATGTTCAGCTTCTTGGCAACACTGCCTGCACTTCTTTGGTCTGCTTTGTGCCCCTTTTTCATTCGGCGGCTGTTCCAGGCACTTGTCACATATTTTCCGGTGGCACCCTGCACAGTCCTGCATTGTCCTCCCCCAGTGGTGCCCACATTGGGCACACGTTTTGCTTTCCTTCTCCTTCCTGGCCAGTTCTGCTGCTGCCATCCGTCCTTCCTCTTGCCAACGCCGCATGGTTGTGCCTGAGACCGTGCGGGGTCCTTGCCGCGTCCTTGCCTGCTCTTCCTCTTTCTCCTCTTCCTCTTCCTCCGGATCCCATCTTCTGCGTGCTTCTCCTTCTGATCCTGGGCCAGCCCCGTCACCTCCTTTCTTCTTCTACGCCGCTTCCTTCTCTTGACCCTCCTTCAGGCAGTTCAAATACATGCGGTTTAGCCCAATGCAGCTCTTGGCCAGCCGTTGGTGTGTTGGCTGGCCACCGAGGCGGCAGACGACCTTCAAAAGTGGTGCCTCCGGCAAGTTTTCCTTGCACACCATGCAGCTGGCAAAAGGGGCCTATGTAGCTGGCCAGGTCGCGGGGGCTCATGGGTGCCCTTCTCCGCGGAGTAGCAGCGGGTGTCCTAGGGGTTTCCTCTCCGCTGCCCATTCGTTGTGACCACAACTGCTCCGTTCGTTCCAGATGTTCCTACTGCTGCCGGGTTCCTTGCTCCTCCCTTTGTCGCCTGTGCTCCGCCTGTACTTCCCCAACCGATACCTCCTGAACATCAAAGCCGTCCGTTGGTTCATCTTCCTCAGGTTCCTGGCTCCATGCCTCCTCTTGCACCGACACTTGAGCCTCACATTGCTCTAGTACCTCTTTCGCTCGCACTCCCCTTGAGCCCTTGCGTTGTTCGAGCGGGGGAAGCTCCCCACCCGTTCTTGGCATGTGTATCTGCCAGGCCGGGGGCAGCAGGATGAACTCGGTGGCCGGGTAGCTCCGCTAACTGAACCCATCCGGCCCTTCGAGCCAAACGTGTCCCGCGTCCACGGCGGCCACACGGTACACTTTGCGTGCCTTCTCTGCTTCACGTCCCGTGCCGGGGAATGGGCAGAGGTAGACCAGGTTCCCATCCCTGATTGGCCCATGGTTGAGGCGTCGGTTGGCAACGTCGCATCCGCGCCAGGCCGTGACAGAGGCGCGGAGTCGTGCCTCTGCCCTCACTGCAGATGTCTTCCGGCATCGTGCGCGGTACCACTCCTGCACCTCCTTATCTTTCGCCATCTCCCGTTCCTCCTCTAATCAGCCATCTTGCTGCTACTCTGGGTCTAGTGGTATCTACAGTGGTGGTTGCAGTATGCCTAGTGCCGCGCGCAGAGGCTGTCCAAAGAGGAGGACGTGGGGCGAGAACGATGTGGCACAGCTGGGGGTGATGTTATGGAAGTAAGCGGGTTTCTTGAGGGTTTCCCCCTAGTCTCTTTCTTGCGCAGTGGCCACTGCCCACTTGAGGACTTCGTGCAACCGCTCGACTTGTCCTTGAGACAGGGAGTGGTACCCTCCGGAGTGCATGTGCTGCACACCCCATTCAGTAAGTTCTTTGCGGAATGCCCCTGCAAACTGTGTGCCATTGTTGCTGTGCACCACACGGCAACCGCCAAATCGATAGAAGATCTCCTCACGGATGAAGCGGGCTGCCCGTTCTGAGGATTTGTCGGGGACGGCCTTGACCCACACAAACTTGGTAAAGTGATTGACTACTGCGGTCCAGTAGCGCTCCCCTTGAGCGCGGCGCGGGCGTGGCCCATGGAAGTCAATGATGATACGATCGAAGGGTTCGCCAATGGGAGAGGGCAAGTATAGGGGCATGTTCCGCGGCGTGACTTTTCTTTGTCGCTCACATGGTGCGCAGTGTTGCACCACCTCTTTTATGATTGCCAGAAGGTCTGGCATATGGAGGATGGGGGACAACCGCTCCTTCAGTGCCTGCACTCCGGAATGGTGGTGACGGTGGTAGGCCTCGACCAGCGCTCTCTGCATGGTGGGAGGAGGCATCCACAGGATATGTGGCGTGGTCCGCCAAAGGTGACCGCCCTCCCATGCATAATGCTCACAGAGGCGGACGAGGTCATCCTTCTTCCGACGGTCATATTCCACCCCAATCTGGGTGCCCCAGGTTTTGTACACCTTGTCTGCTTCCGCTTTTTGTTGCTCCTTGGTTGTGGCACGGAGCAAGATGTGAGCGGTCTGCCAGATCTGCCAATCTTGTGTTTCAACGGGTCCTTTCTTTCCTGTCTTTTCCGCGGCAGCCTCCCTTGCCTTCCTCTTCTTCTCCTTCTCTAGCGCTAGCAACCCCTGAGCTTGCCTTGCATCTTGCTCCGCCTTCATTACCTGTAGGCGCCGTTGATTCTCTTCATCATACGCGGGTGGCTCTCTGTCCCAGCTGTCCGGCGCTAGGAAGAGCCATAGGATTGCCACCGTGCTGGTTCAGTGCCAGTGCAGTCTTGGCCACGCCTTTCAAAGCTACCTGCCATGCCTTGTTGTACAAGGAGTCCCCCATGTCCGCGCGGATTGCCTCCGAGAGCTCGTCCTGCAGGTGCATAATGACACTACTGACCACGTCCAGGAGCTGATTTGCCTTGGGCTGATCTCTGCTATCTCAGTGGCTCTCTACGAGGTAGGTTCGTACACCTTCCATCAGTGTACCTCCACTAAGCGCGGGATGTGGTGTGCCACGCGCCGGCTTGTCTCGCGAAGCCGGTCGGGAGGAAGAATGCGCTGCTGGCACAAAGGGGCCAAGGGGCGGTGGTGCGCTTGCGGATGCGGTTAGTGCCGGCGATGCGGGAGTGACCTGCGTTGGAGGTGCTCCTGGTGATGCTGCTGGGTTTGCTGCCGTGGGTGGTGCGGTGGAGTCTGGGACAGGAGTTACTCCTTTTTTGCCGTTGTTGGGGGTGCAGAAGGGTTCGATGTCGGTGCTGTTCCAGGTGAGGTTGCCGCTACAGTCGTGGAGGGTGCAGAACGACCCCGTGGGGCCACAGGTGTCCTGAGCAATGTGCAGGGTATTCGAGGAGCCGGGGATGTTCTAGGTGGTGTAGAAGGGTCCCGGGCAGCCGGAGATGTCCCGAGTGATACAAGATGGTCCAAAGTTGGAGGTGCTTCAGGTGAAGTTGTTGCTGCTACTACTGCCGGGGGCGCGGAAGGGTCCCAGGGGGCCTGAGATGTCCCAGGTGAGGCTAGCGTCACAGGTGGTGCGGAGTGTCTCATTCCGGCTAGAGCTTGGTTTGCAGTCTGCCGCCGGATAGCTCTCGTTTTAATGCCACCACCCCCCCGGTAGGTATGCACGGACTTCGCGCTGGACGGACGTGCCATGGCAGAGGTAGTTTCGCGGATTACCCTCGAGCTTTGTGTGACACGGCGAGTGAACCGAGTGCCGCAGATTGATGGCGTGAGAACCATGGGGAGTGGATCAGAGGACGGACGAGCCGAGGAAAACAGTGGAGTAAATGACGGAATGCCAGAGACGAAAATGAGATTGAGGATGCCGACCTCGAGTAATGTATCCGCTTGGCGTGGCGCGAGCTAGTCAACTGCGAGGAGCATGTCATATGTACGTACATCACACACTTGTACAGTGTGTGGGGCATGCACATTGGCGACCTTGATGGGGAGGGCTGTGGGGGGTTCCAGGAGGTATTTCCGCGGATAAGCGGAGTGGGGCCAATGTTTGCGAGGGAGGCGACTGAGGGCATCCGCGTGTTGATTGGCGAGCGTGGGCTGGTACTTGATCTTGAAGTTATAGCCTTGCAGGAGGAGGGCCCATTTGGCCAAGATACCTTCATCGTTCTGTGTTGTGAGGGGCCATTGTAACGCTTGATGATCGGTCAGGAAAGTGAAAGGCATGCCGTTCTTGATGTAGTCGTGGAAATGCTGAAGTGCCCATAGCACAGCCAAAAACTCGCCCTTCACTGGTGGGTAGTTCTGCTCACCCTTCATGAGGGAGCGGCTGGCATACACAATCACTCATTGAACTGGTTCTTGGACCGATTTCGATAGTATGGTGTCGAGGCCGTCCTGGGACCAGTCAGTGGTGATGGAGAAGGGAAGGTTGAAATCAGGAAACTCAAGCATAGGCACGGTAACCAGGCGATGTTTGATTTCCACCGAGGCAGCGGCACACTCCGACGTCCATTCGAACGGGATGTCTTGATGGGTCAGCTGCTGCAGTGGGCGGATGATTCGGGCGTGGTCGTGGACGAACTTGTGGTAGAAGGAGACAAAACAGAGAAAGATCTTGACCTGTCCCGCAGTGGTGGGTTGGGCCACTCCTGCATGGCCGCGATTTTCGCGGGATCGGTTTTGATGCCGTTGGCACTCATGAAGAACCCCAAGAATTCCATTTCCGCGGTGCCAATGGAACACTTGGCGGCCTTGAGCTTGAGGTTAGCAGTACGGAGAGCCGAGAAGACGGCGTAGTGGGAGGAGAAGAGGTCCGCGAAACTGTGGGCCGCAACCATGATATCACCAGTATAACAGCTTACGTTAGGGATACCGCGGAGGGTGGAATCCATGATGCGTTTAAACGTGGCGTTGGTGTTGTGGAGACCAAATGGCATACGGGTGAAGGCACAGAGTCCCTCAGGAGTGACGAAAGTTATCTTGACAATGGAGTCTGGGTGCATGGGGACAGCGTGGAAGGCCACCTTGACGTCGAGTTTTGCAAACCATCTGCGTCTTGCTGTCGCTCTTGGATGTCGACAATCAACAGCATGAGGTAGGTGTCTTCCTTTGTAACACGGTTGAGGTCGCGGAAATCCACACAAAAGCGTTTGGATCCATCTAGTTTACCAACGACGACCAAGTTAGCATGCCAGGGGCTGACGATGGGGAGTATTACGCCCTACGCCTTTAACCCCGCGAGGCCTTTGTTGATGATCTGTTCTTGGTCAGGGAGGATCCGGCGGACCTTTTGTTTGACCGCGGCGGCCGCACCAGTGTTAATGACATGGAAGGCATCGACGGCTCTTAGGTCTGTCCTCGCGCCAGCAAAGATGTTGGCATAGGAGTCCAGGAGTTCCCAGAGGTCTTGCTTTTGGTGGGGTGAGGGTCGAGGGTGCACAATATGATCCCATCGTGGGGGCGGAGATGATCCTTGGTTACGGATGGGGTAGAAATTGTCGTCATCATCCAGGGGAAGGCCTTGGTGGAATGCCTATTTGTTTTGCTGCCACAACCCCAAGAGGCTGGCAGATACCCCTAGTTCCGCGTGATCCACGGAGAGTTCACGCCATTCGTCAACAAGTATCTGTTTTGCGTCAAGGGCAACCTCCGTGGGGGCTTGGTTGCGGAGGGAACGCAGGCGTGAATCTTCCTATGCCGCATTGGAGAGGGAAAAGGGTGAGTGACCGGTCATTGGCACTGTTACTCGATCTCCCACGATAATGAGGACGTATTCCTTTGTACCGGTGGCGGAGGTGAGTTGCATGACCCCCAGTGAGAACAGGAGGTTACCTTTGCGCGGAAGGAGATAGTCCATGCCCAAGAGGACATCATAAGTACAGGCCTGTGTGACTTGGACATGCATTGGTCCGTGAAGAGAACCCACCTGCATGGGCAGGCCCCAGACTTCTTCATCCCCATAATCCATCACTCCCGCGGAATTGCTGAACAGTCGGTGCGGTGGAAGGATGAGGTACAGGACGCGGAGTGCCACGGTAGTGTGGGTTGCCCTTGTGTGGATGATAGCAAGGAATTTGCGGCCGCAGATCCAAATCATGCGACAGGCCACTTCGTAGTGGCGGTCATCGCGGCGAGGTGGTTCCAAAGGCTGTGGTGCCCATCCCTAATCTATCTCCTCTATGGTCAATCCCGGCAGGGCCTTTGCTACGACCCGTTGGGTGTTCTCAATGCCGTGTGTTGGAGTGGTACAGGTGAGGGAGATGCCAGCGGTCTGGAGGCGATGGTTGGCGCGGGTGAACTCTTCTCAAAGCCGCGGAGCGAGCTCGGGGTGAAGTCGGAGAAAATCGAAGAAGCTTACGGAGGCGATGGGAGTGGTGAAGAGTTTGTCTACCGGGTTTGTGGATTTTACGGCAAGTGAGGGAGCATGCTGGGGCACCGACAACGTATTGGCGGTGGCTGGAACTTTCAAAGGCGCGGGATCCGTAGTTTGTCGCTTTTCTGGAGGTTGCACAAAGCGGGCAGTAACGGCCTCTTGCAGTCGGGCCTCAGCAGCTTCTGCTCGTTGTCGCAGATTGCGCTGGAGTTGTGCAGCCTCGTGTAGGTCCCATCTACAAAACTTGAGTCGACGGGCTCGGGTAATGAGCTCCGTCTCCACAGGTGTGGGTGATACCTCCGTGCTTTCATCCTCCGCCATAGGCAAACCCTGTTTTACGTTGCGGGCACCGGCCGCGGGGTTTGGCGACGGGTTTGGCAAGATACATTGGCCTATTCCTTGGTTGGCTTGGTCGTGTCCACTGGGGGTGGAGGGGGCTACAGTTGATACCGTTGTTGCTGCTGCTGATGCTATTGATGCTGGCCTGGCCACGTCTGGGCCTAATACTGCTGCCACTAAAGGACTATGGGATCTTTGGAGTCTGGGTCAGAGCGCGGAGCTGCTTGTTGTTTACGTGGCCAATCCCGAGCAATGTGTTCCAGGCTTTGGCACGTGTAGAAAGCTCTCGGCTTTTGCTAGTACGGGGGCAGGGCATGGGAAGGGGAGGGTGCATGAGTTTCACCGTCATGGTATTGCCAGGTGGACTGCTGCGTGGTAAAAACAGATGTGGCGTCCCACACCGCGTTTAGGAGGGAATGATAGTGGTCCGCAATCATGAGGCCGCTGATTTCATCGAGAAGTGCGCGGATGAGGTCTTGCAGCTGGACCCATAGCGGCAGGCCCCCCCTTGCGGGCTTTTGGCCACAGAAGCCCACGTCATGAACTGGTTTAGGAATTTGCGGATATTGTCATCTTTGCGCATGACCTCCTTTTCAATGTTCCATAGTGCTTCCTCCTTTGTTAGGTGCTTGAAGCGCTGGATGAGGGCATTGCCAAAGTCCTTGAAAGAAGGGAAAGGCACCCGCGCATTGTACCAATCAGCTACAACCCCCTGGAGATGAAGCTTTGCGGTAGCAAGGCAGAGGTCAGGCGGAACCTGGCCGATGCTAGCATAAAGAGTGATTTGTTTTAGCCAGACCCAGGGGTCCTCCTCCAGGGCACCCTTGAAGGAGTCCAACCGTGTGATATTGGCAGGTTCAGAACGGATCTATTGGAGGTGCGGAACGGTACTACGGTTAGTCGTCAACGCAGTCATCGCATGTGGGGACGGAATGGTTGCGGGAGGGGTCGCGGAGTATCCCGCTGGGAAGTTGGGTATCTGGGGCTCTCCCACGGGCATAGCAAAGCCTTGCTCCATAGGTAGGCGAAGCATGTGCCAAGAGGGAGGCGCTGACGCAGTAGTGGTGTAAGGTGTGGAGAAGAATACTATCCCAGGTGGCAGAGTCTGAATCCCAGGCACTGATGGCATCATCTGGGTCATCCAATACGCTTGGTTGACAGGAATCGCCGCCGCGGAGTGAGGCTAGACCGCTGGTCCCATGCTGGCAGTCAGGGCTGCCATCTTCCCTGCAGCGTGTTGCGTTCCATGCATTTGCTGCGGTAGCAGGTACGAATGGCTTTCTACTACTGGTGGCCGATGTTGGAGTGGTGGCGGTGCTCTCGCGGGCACTGCTCCAATCATTTGCTGATGAGGAAATTGTTGCTCGGCAATTGCTGGTGGCTGCGGTGGTGCACCGGCCACGAGCGTTGGTGGTGTCATCCCCCCTTGTGCCATGCCCCTAGACTGCTGATGCTGCGTCGCCCACAAGGGTGGAGCAGAAGGCTGGATTATGGCATTCATCTATGATATACCCCCAATCGCCTGCTGCTGATGGATCGATGGTTGAGTCTCCGCTGGTGGTGCTTGCGCTAGGGCCCCCTGGTGGATAACGCACGCACCCCGACTTCCTGGCTGCGTCATCCCCGGGGAGGGCTGGATCGACATCCTTCCTTGCTGTATGGACTGCCAAGATTGTTGGATGGGTGGTCCCGGTACAGGCGGTGCTCCTGCTTGCATCGCACTGGTCACCGCCTGGGATGGGTGCATCTGCTTCTGTGGCAATGCTCTTGGTATGGCATGTGAGGGTGCTCCCATCAATGGTACATTCATGCTCAGCTGTGGAGGCTTTGTGTGCAATACCGGGCCGGACATGTAGTGCTCCGGCGGCTCTCTTGTCAGGCCGACTCTTGGAGACTGCTGTAGTAAGTACATTGGTGGTTGAGAGGGTGCGACGGGTTGAACCGTCGTCGCACCCGCAGGCGAAGAAGGCTGATCTACAAGTGGCTGGTTTACCAACAACTACACGGATCCTGGTGCCTGTGGAGGCCCCTACATCCCTAGCAGCTTGCCTCCCGGCTGGAACGCTGGTGGGGTTGCCTGCTGCTGCTGTGATCCCATTCCCATGTCTCCCTGGATTGTTCATCCCACATGGCGTTGTAGGGTGGAGTCCAGAGACATCCGAGTAGCTGGAGCCAGCAGTTTCTTCTGTTGCGAATCCGTCACTAGCCGTTGGTCACCCACCACCAATGTGTTGGTGCTTTTCGCTTCCTCTGGGTCCTGTGTCTGTGGATGTGTTGTCAAGGATGCGTGCTGTGCCGCCATGCTGCCAGCCATCGTTGGCTGCTGCCTGCCATGACGCTTGTAGAACAATCCGCAATAGGCTCCGAGTCCTCCACCATCAAAGTGTTGCTTCGATGATGGTTGGGGGTCAAAAAACCATGGTAGCCCCGCAGCTATAGCTCCCTGTCCCTTCGACTCGTGCTGGGAGTAGCCGGGTCTGTGGCTGCCATGGTCGGAGACTGTCTCCACTTCGACACGGTCACCCAAAGCATTAATGATGCGACGCCAGTGCAGCTTCTCTAGCCACTTGTTCACACGTCGATGTTGGGCAAGTGGATCCACGCTTGGCAAGGAGCTGATTGGAGTGCAGGACAGCACTGGCGAGGAGCTCCGGTCATCCTCGTAGCTGGTGGCTCAGCGTGGCAAGAAGCACCGCACGGATGACTATTGGTGCCTTCTCCTACAATCTTGATGCACAACTTTCACTACCGACATTAATGACTGATCTGAAGGTCGCGTGCAGTTCCGCTAAACAAAGAGCAAGGAAATGTCCACGTTCACCACACCATGAAACTGATACCCCCAATTTTGCCGCGCCTCTGACTTTCTCCGCACAGGCTTGATTCCGCGCGTAATCCGCAAAATATGAAGTTCTAACTATTACCACGGTCTCTACTCAAACAGATAGCAACGTCACAGGTTCACCACTCCTAGCTACTGACAGTTCTGCGGACTGAACATCTCAACCCCGGTGCACAAACCTCATCGATGAATGACACTCCGCCGTCCACTCCTTGCCACACGTGAGCCGCCACCGCATATCTTCTAGCTCCTCTCCGCGGAACCCTCATTCCGCGGACGTGTGCAAGCGAAGGCACTGCCGGCAGTTCACTTCACTCGGACTTTTGGTTCCTCACGCACACGATTCCGTAGTCAGTAGATAGGGCTCCAAGGAGAGCATGGGAGCACCGGGACGGAGAGCAACGGGAGCGGTTGAATGTCTTCGATGAATTTGGCAGAGTACACGAATGTGGAATATTCCCCTGGAATACATGCAAGACTGAGTTGCACTTGTGCTAGTGCTATGGATGTCCTTTTCTACTTGGGACTCCGCACGACGTGTCTACATGCCGTCGGTCTCATCCCTCTTACAATATGCTATTTTCTTCCCACTTGGACTCCACGCGGTGCGGCTAGGCACCGCGTGTTTTATCCTAACACACATAGCACAACCTCTACTGGTCATTTCCTACGTCCGCGGCTCATGTGCGCGGTTCCTCTTATTCTTCCTTGAATCTTTGTCCTCCGCGGTGCGTCTGCAAGGGTTGCTCCGTGATAGACGCACGATCACTCATGCTCATTTGATGTCCTTCCCTTGATGGCTCGGCCCTTCCGCTGACCTATCTGCGCCCCGTCAATGATAGTGGGTCTTGCTTCGGCTTGTCCTTGTTCTCCTTGCAGCGCGGATTTCCCGCCACCGCTTCCCGCCTCTTTCTCTTTCCACCACAAGAACTTGGACTGGGGGAACCACCGCAGGTGGTTGTGCTAATCTGCGGCGGCACTCCTGTAGACCCCCTGGTCCCCATCGCCCCTGGACTCTGCGCCACCCCTCGCTCAACCGCGTTGGTAGGAGCCAGCATCTTGTGCGCGGATCCAAGCCTGACCATGCTTTTCTTTGCGGATGGATCTTCTCCGCGGAGCTGCGGTGGAACAGTGCTTGACACAAGTGCAAGCGGAGGCATGGACGTCTCCGGAGACGCCAGGAGGCCAACTATTGGAGGCGCGTGGGTACTCCTCTCCCAGTGTGTGAGAAACTCATCCTACATGAACAAGAGAAGGTACATGCCCACGCGGTCACAATGCATGACAACCATGTTTCTCATGTATACTTGGTGGGACTCAAGAAACAATTCATGGAGGTGGTGAGAACCTTTGGGACCTATCTCCTCCACCTCTCTCGTTAATGCGTTCATCAGCCCCGCTCGAATAGGCGCACCCATGGAACAGTTTGTTGTTGACTTCCATGGCCTCCATAACCCTACAAAGTACAACAATTTCCACTACATCCTTGGTATCCACCACATGACTGAGTGGGTCATGGATCGGCCAATACCTAAGGTGCATGGCGCTCATTGTGTTGCCTTCCTCAATGAGGAGGTGATGAACCAAGGATGAGGTTGCTATTGTTGGAACGAGAGGAGAGTGGGAGCTTTAGAGAAACAGGCATGATGGATTGAAAGGGCATCACCTGTGCTGATGAATGTTTTTGGAATCAATCAAAATAATTGAGTACATATAGATCTAAAACGTAAGCAGCTTGGCCACCTCACAAGCCGTAGTACTTAGTCATGAGACTATGGCTGACACACTAGAGTCGACAATCTTACACAAGAGAGGAAATCAGCCTAACAAATAGAACGCCCTATCACACATTATGTAGAGAGCTAGAGAATGCTCTCACGACATACTCCTAGTGGTCACATAACCTACAATTCCATGGAGAATCGCCACGAGTCCATGGCAAGTACACAAGGATCTCACCTCACCTAAAAAGTAAGGAGAGGTTCGTTCATCCTAGTCACCACACTCAATCAAGGCAATCCTAGGACCAAGGATCTTTTTCGATGTTTCTCCCCTTAGGTCTTGAGCCTGGACCCCTTGCCCTTCCCTCTTTTTGAAGGCACTTGCATGGACTCGCCACCCATGGTCACCCAAACATCAGCGGTCCATGACCCCGAAAACTTTGGAACTTCAAATATCTCAATCTCGGCGTTGGATCAGCCGGGAGCTTGGAACTATGACAATTTCCCACCTGATCTTTTCAATGGTGAATTGAGATTGACTATCTGAGTAGGCATGTGGTATTTTCATGGAACTTGCTCATTTGGACTTGAAACTGAGCCAAATGGCCGCTTTCTTGGTAATCTCCCATTTTACCGTAGCCAAAGTGGGCTGAGTCCACATGCCTTTATGTAAAACTGCTGCTTCTCATGAGTCACTGGCTTGGTGAAAAAATGAGCGACAAACATGCCGGTTGGAGTGATTTACAGCTTGATGGCAACCCTCTGTAGGATGTCTCTGATGAAAAAGTAGGCAATGTTACTGTGTTTGGTGCAGGCATGGTGCTCGGGGTTCTTGGCAAGTTAGATTTTTCTTTGGTTGTCGACACCTATGGGAATAAGTAGTGCTCCACTCTCACTCTTCTCAGCCATGAGACACACTCAGCCATGAAACCGCTTCCTTGGCTCCAAAGACAAGAGAGACGTACTCAGCTCCCACGTACTTATTCCTTGCAGCACCAGCTGATGGCCCCGCCATTCATGATGAACACATGTCCAATGATGGACTTGCGGTCCTCGGGATTCGAAGCCCAATCTTCTATTGTGTAGCACTGAATGCTATTTTTTGTTACTATTGGCGGTGATGCTAGTATTGATGGTTATAGCAAGGTAGCGGAAGATCCCCTTCACTCCCTTCTAGTGCTCAGGTTCAGGAATAGCAATGTGCTGGCTCACAATACTCATAGCCTGTGTGAGGTCCTGCATTTTTGTCACCATTGTCAATGCACCGGATAGCAACGGTCTAGAAAACGGGTCCCGACATGGGAGGCTGCCAACCGCTCTTGGTATTGCAACCAAGATAACATATCACCCTCGAACGAGGGATCCACACTTTAGGTTCGTTTGGTTTGCAACCTCACGAAGTCCGCATGTTGGTCTTTAGTGTCTACCTTTGGTTGGACACTCTCTGAGGAGTCTCAAAGGCAAGAATTGTAAATGGATGCATGCAAGGTACAGGGTTTTATACTTGCAGAGCTTTGCTAAAGCTTCTGCTTGTAGTGGCTCCACTGGAGCCAACCTCATCCTACATTCCTACTTGGCGCGTCCTTAGACCGCCAAGTGTCATCCTCAAGGCAGGCTCTAGTAAGCTTCCTAGAAGCTTCCTGTCCTAGTTTTGGTCAGAAAGAAAATTGCGGCCGTCGCGGGGTTTGAACCCGCGACCTCTGGTTTGAGACTCCGGTGCCTAATCAACCAGGCCAAAAAGGTATGGTTCCTATGATGAGCCATAGGGGACATACACATTATGGGCAGTGCATTCTTGGCCCATCTCAGAACAGACCAAGGGGACATACTTCATAGAGTAGTGCATGCCTTGTCTGTATGTGTAGCTAGCCAGCTAGGCAGTGGACAAGGTGCACACTATTTCAACAAATCTCTCCCTTGCACCTCTGTCCATCTGTCCCTATCTTGGCTCCATCAATGCCTTGGAGCTCACCCTTCATCTGCCGCACTCCTCATGCCAAATCCACGAATGCCTGCATAATGCAAGTCGCTGTCCAGCGGCTTGGTCATGCAGTCAGCAAGCATGCTCTTTGTCCCGCAGTGCTGCAAGTCCACCACGTTCTTCATGACCAGGTCACGTGAGTAGTGGTAACGTATGTCGATGTGCTTCGTTCGCCGTGAGATGATCTCATCTTCAGCCATCGAGATGGTGCTCATGTTGTCCACGTGTACGATTGTGGCGTCTTTTTGTGGCACTGTCATTTTGCCAAGCAGGCTGCGGAGCCATTGAGTCTCCTTGCACACCTCAGAGAAAGCAACGTACTCTGCCTCAGCCGTGGACACGAAAACACAATCCTGCTTCCTACTGGCCCATGAGATGGCAGCGCTATTCAAGATACACACGTATCCAGAGGTGGATTTCCTGTCGTCAAGATTTCCTCCCCGGTCAGCGTCGGTGTAGCATTTCAGACGAAGGGGGTCAGTTCCTTCTTGGCCTCCAAGGACGAGGCCCATGTGACGTGTCTTCTGCAGGTAGCGCAAGATGCGCTTGACTGCTTGCCAATGTTGTGGCCCAGGGTTGGCCACGAATCTGCTCACTTGTCCCAGAGCATAGCAGATGTCCGGACGAGTCCCTACCATGGCGTACATGATGCTACCCACGGCGGACTGGTAGGTGATGTCTTGCATCTCCCTTTCTACTGCTTCGTTGCTTGGCGACATGGAGGCCGTCAGCTTTGTGTCGGTCGTCATTGGGGTGCTGATAGGTTTGCAGTCTTCCATGTGGTAGCGCTTCAGCACCTCACCGATGTATTTGGTTTGGTTGAGTTCGATGGTGCCTGCTGCTCGGTTGCGGTGGATGGTAATCTTGAGGTAGTA
>SZWC01000303.1:257274-318736 GCA_023375785.1 Penium margaritaceum | reverse complement strand
CCTTCCACTTGGCCGCATCTGGGCCATTCATGGCCTCCGCCACTGTGGATGGCTCTCCCTGAGCCATGCACGACCAGCTAAGGCCGGTCCAATCATCCTCATACCGCAAAGGTGCTCTCTTTGGTCGCAAACTGCGCCGGGGTAGTGGTGCCGCTTCTTGCTTTGGTGCTGGTGCTTCTACATGTGGTGGTTTGTCGTCGTCGTTGTCGTTAGAAGAGTCGTCAGACTCCAAGTCAGACTCGAAAGCCTCGGACGCCTCGGTATCCGCGTCCATGTCAGATGCTGCATCATCCTTCGCAGCCACTCTCCCATTCCCACCACCTGCTGGCAAGGAGAGCCAGTTGTTGGGTGCTTGGTCTCCGGACTCAAGCAACACTATCCACTCTCCCGCTTTGGGAGTGAGGGTCGGGTCCAGCAGCTCTCCCTTTCCAAGGGTGCGTTCGTCGAACACAACGTCGCGGCTCCTCACGAGCTTGCCTGCTGCCTGGTCCCAAAGCTGATAGGCTTTGTGTAACGTGTCATACCCAGCCATGATGCTCTTCTTGGAGCGTGCATCGAGCTTGCCTCCACCTTCTCCTGACTGGATCTTCACCCATGCAGTTGACCCGAACACCTTCAGATGAGATGCGTTGGGTTTTTTTCCCAACCATGCTTCCTGTGGGGTCTTCAGCTGCTTGTCCTCCTCCTTTCCACGCTTCCGCAAGGCGGTCGCTGGTGTGAGGTTCAAGAGGTAGCAAGCCGTTGTTGCTGCTTCAGCCCAAAAGCAAGGTGGGAGCTTGGCATCGAAGAGCATGCTTCGCACCATGCCGAGTAGGGTCTGGTTCATCCTCTCGGCAACGCCGTTGCTTTGGGGGTTGTAAGGGGTGGTTTGCTTGTGGCGGATGCCATGATGCTTGAGCTCAGGCTTGCATGCCTCGTACTCACCCCCGTTGTCACTTCGGAGCGCCTTCACCTTCTTGGACGTTTGCCGCTCCACCATGGCGACGAACTCGAGGAGCTTCTCCTTGACCTCTCCCTTTGTTTTGAGGAAGTAGATCCACAACTTGCGGCTGTGGTCATCAATGAAGGTCAGGAAGTACTTGCTTCCTCCGTTAGACGGTGTGCGGAAAGGTCCACACACGTCACTGTGTATGAGTTCCAAGACGTGCTCCGCTCGTTGACCTCCTCTCCCAAACGGCTTCTTCTTTGCCTTCACTTGGAGGCATGGTTCACACAATGCACACCCTTCGCCATGCTTCATGGTGCACCCTTCCATTCCACGGACTACCTCTTGCTCTTGCATCTTTTGCAGCGTGCTGTTGGCCACGTGGCCAAATCGCCAGTGCCACAGCTCAGCATCAGTGTCCTTGGTTGATATGGCGGCCGCAGCGGTCGCCGGTGGTGCATCCTTTGGCTCCGGTGCCACTGTCTTGGTGGCACATGCGAGTCCCTCATCCGACGCCCTTGTGACTTTAGTTTGAAGCACGTAGAGGCCGTCTACTCTTGGAACTTGAAGCATGAGGTCGTCTTTGGTGTACAAAATCTGGATGTCCTCGTTTTTTAGGGCCACCGCTTCCTTGTTGGTGAACACCACTGTCATGTTGTTCTCGGTTATTTGTGAGACGGACAGCAAGTTGGCTGCGAAGGAGGGCATGTACACCACCTTTTGAAGGTTGACTGCCTTCTCCGCACCATTCACGTTGAACGTGATCACCTTGTCCCCTTCGCCCATGGCTTGGACGATGCCACCGTTTGCACACTTGATGCGCATGACAGATTCGGCCATGGAGACAAATCCACCCTTCTGTTTTGATGAGTGGTGGTTGGTGCCCGAGTCAAGGGCGTATGCCCCGGGCCTAAGGATCGCTGCACCCTTCATGGGTAGCCCCCTAGCCATCAAGTTGGTGAGCTCCTTCTTCTCCTTTCAACCTTTGTTCCCGCCTTCTCTCTTGGGACTACGACAGTCCCTGGCCCAGTACGCAGCCTTGCCACAGTTGTGACAGTTGCCGGGCTTCTTGGAACTCTTCCCGCCACCATTGCCTTTCCCTCCACCGCCACCGCTTCCGTTGTTGCCTTGACTGGAGCGAGAGCTTGCACTTTGTCCACCGAAGCGAGAGGCATAGGCTGAGATGTTTGCCTCGGCGCCACTGCGTCGCATGGACTCGTTGAGGACGTGTTCGGCGACAGCCTCGTACGTCAGATCTGCCTCCTTCCAACCGCCAAATACGGTGATCAAGGACCCCCAGCTTTCTGGCAGCGCCATTAGAAGGATCATGGCATGCATGTTGGACTCAAGATTCCATTCCATTTGCTGGACCTCTTGCAGCACGTTGTCAAACGACTGCAAAAATGCGGGTATCGATTCTCCTTCGCTCACCCTCATCGACATCAACCGTTGGAAAATGAAGAGTCGGTTTGCTAAGGCATTCGATTGATGCACGCGTGCGAGTTTTGCATAGGCCTCGGAAGCCAACGTGCATCCTGTGATGTGGGAGTGTTGAGTCTCGTTGATGGACGTCACAAGAATGGCGAGAGCCATGTTGTTCTTCATCGTCCATGCAGCAAGGTCAGCCGCATGCGTCGTCACGGTCGCATCGGGTGGTGCTATCTCGGTCCCTTTTAGGATGTCAAGGTAGCCACGCACGTTCATGACAATCTCAAACTGCCATTTGCACAAGGTAAAACCTGTCCCCGTGAATTTGGACATACCCGCCTCAAGGCGGGCTGGAGTCGGATCCACCATTTCTTGCGGTTGCTCGTCGTTTCTGCTTCGCTGCTACTCTGCTTCGTTGAGGCCGATGATGCTGATGAGGCTGCTGACTGCGACCGTTGTCAAAGGTGAAGTTGATTCCGTTGCATACCCCTCCTGCCGATGATCGCCTAGGGCAATGGTGCCATCGTGAGAGAACGGACTCGGGGTCATACCACCTTCTAAAAAAGGGGTAGAGCTTAATCCCGTTGGGGCTCGAGGGTCTTGTCCAACATGGACAGAGCGATTCCTCGTCCCCTAGTCCGCCACGTGCGCGCACCCTACCTGAAGAAGGCAATGGAGCCGATGGAGCAGATGGAGCCGTCTGATGGTAGTGTCCCTGTTGTACCTGTGCGCCCTGCAAGACCACACGCTAGTCGGTCTTGGAAGCGTGCCTTAGAACCAGAAGTGTGGGCCCATAACCCTTTGTCAATGCGCCGGATAGCAACGGTCTAGAAAACGGGTCCCGACATGGGAGGCCGCCAACCGCTCTTGGTATTGCAACCAAGATAACATATCACCCTCGAACAAGGGATCCACACTTTAGGTTCGTTTGGTTTGCAACCTCACGAAGTCCGCATGTTGGTCTTTAGTATCTACCTTTGGTNGATGGAGCAGATGGAGCCGTCCGATGGTCGTGTCCCTGTTGTACCTGTGCGCCCTGCAAGACCACGCGCTAGTCGGTCTTGGAAGCGTGCCTTAGAACCAGAAGTGTGGGCCCATAACCCTTTGTCAATGCGCCGGATAGCAACGGTCTAGAAAACGGGTCCCGACATGGGAGGCCGCCAACCGCTCTTGGTATTGCAACCAAGATAACATATCACCCTCGAACGAGGGATCCACACTTTACGTTCGTTTGGTTTGCAGCCTCACGAAGTCCGCATGTTGGTCTTTAGTGTCTACCTTTGGTTGGACACTCTGTGAGGAGTCTCAAAGGCAAGAACTGTAAATGGATGCATGCAAGGTACAGGCTTTTATACTTGCAGAGCTTTGCTAAAGCTTCTGCTTGTAGTGGCTCCACTGGAGCCAACCTCATCCTACATTCCTACTTGGCACGTCCTTAGACCGCCAAGTGTCATCCTCAAGGGAAGCTCTAGTAAGCTTCCTAGAAGCTTCCTGTCCTAGTTTTGGCCACAAAGAAAATTGCGGCCGTCGCGGGGTTTGAACCCGCGACCTCTGGTTTGAGACTCCGGTGCCTAATCAACCAAGCCAAAAAGGTATGGTTCCTATGATGAGCCACAGGGGACATACCCATTATGGGTAGTGCATTCCTGGCCCATCTCAGAATAGACCAAGGGGACATACTCCATAGAGCAGTGCATGCCTTGTCTGTATGTGTAGCTAGCCAGCTAGGCAGTGGACAAGGTGCACACTATTTCAACAACCATGAGGTACATGAGACTGCCGACGGCGCTCAGATGCTTTTGCCGCTCAGCTGCATGTGCTTCTCCACATAAGCTCATTAGCTTCTGCCACAACTCCAGTGGTGTGCCGATGGGTTTGGCCTCTTGTTGACCTGATTTGCGCCTTGTCTATAGCTGACATTTGGACAGGTACATGACAAACTAGGCATGCATAGCTCTTTTGGACTAAGTTTCCTAAGTCTGGTCCAGATCAACAAGGCATGCACTACTCCTTTGGAGCAAGTCCCCTTGGTCTAAACGGGATAGTATAGCCAGTAATGACTACCTAGGACAATTCCTTGTGGCTTAGACGTTCTAGAATTTGTCGACAACGGTCACCGGGTCAAATCCCAGCCTAATGACTAATCTTCCTTGTGACCAAAAGGGGGACAGGTAGGTTCTAAGAGACATCTTCGAACATTCCAAGGTCTATTTTGGTCGCTCTAGCCACTTGGCAGTCACTGGGAGCACCCTATAGGCAGGAGGGATGATGCAGTCAAGATTGTCTCAAAATTGGTTGATCCAAGGAGCCATTGTGAGCCTATGATACAGACTAGCTCTAGGCTGTAAGAACTTGTGAGTTGCCCGTTGTTGATTACAGTTCTTACATTTGAGACCCCTCACAGAGTTTTCCACCAGAGGTAGATACTATAGAAGCATTAGTTGGTCCTAGCCTAAGGAGTTCGCTCCTCACGCTAAAGTGAACAGGTGCTAAGGGTATAGTGCAAGGAAGTGATTCCTAGAAACTGTTTACTGTGAAAACGTGATTTTGAAGACAATATCTCCTCCTTGTTGTAGAAATAAGAGGAGACATCAAGTGCCATTGAGTTGGCCTTGTTTTCTTGTCCGTTGCCTCTGGCCGGTTGACAAAGGTCAGGGGACGACAACGACTAGATGTAAGGCACATTAGTGCGCACTCTCTTGCCCTTTATGTCTTCTAGCCCACATCAGCTCCATCAGCTCCATTCACTCCATCTGCTCCATGAGCTCCAATGGAGTGTGATGGCACGTAGCCAACAAGGGCCATGGGAAAGCTCCGCCCTTGGAGGTACAACCCTTTGACCCTTGTGTGTTCTCCTCTATTTGCAGGTAATCAACGGCTAAAGGGTACGATAAGGGGAAACGGATCATCACCTTTGAAACCGGTAGTAGAGAATAGCCTAGAGCAGCCTACATTGACATCAACAAAGCAAAGAAGCATATAAACAAGGAATTAGTATGATGACACACACTACACTCACTCTTGAGCAGGTCATCAATAGGATTACAAAGTACACATGGATATGTTTTCCCCCTTAGAAATGGCAATTTGAGATTCTGATGAGGGTGCGTTGCTAATTGAAGATGTTCCTAGGAGATGAGGAACATCTTCAATTGGATGGTATTGATGGATATGAAGCGAGGAGAGTAAGAAATGACATGGCGTTTGCGATTCTTGTGACACTAGGGCATGAGTCAGAGGATGTCCACTCCAAGGTATCACACATGCATCGAACGCTAATGAGAAGCTTACACATGTACACCCATCAACAGCTTTTGCAAACTAGCTTTCATCCTTCAAGAGTTCATTTCAATCCGGGTGAGCGTGGAAGAGACGATCTCAGACTTCCTTTTGCATTTTGAAGGAATGTTGTAGCAATTGACCTTAATGAACTGGCAGATTGACATCAACATGCAGGCCATGATCCTTTGTATGGTGCTAGCTGAAAGCGGGGGTCCTATGATCACTGTCTTTGGCAATTAAAAGAGGAGGATTTGACATATGAGGTAGGGTCCAAGTACGTGCGCTACGAGGCCATGCGTCACACTAATAGTGAGGCTACGTTTTCAGCCTATGCTACACAGTACACTGGTTGTGGCAACAACTTGTCTTTTAGTGAGAGCGACGATGGAAGCGGTGGCGGTGGAGGAAAAGGCAATAGTGGTAGTGGAAAGGGTTCAAAGAATCCTATGAAGTGCCATAGCTGTGGCAACCCCAGGTATTGGGTATGGGAGTGCAAGGCTCCCAAGAAGGAAGATAGAGATCATGGTGGTAGATATGAGGGCAAAGGAAACGGTAAGAAGGAGTTGACTGACATGATGGGTGAGAGCTTGCCGTAAACCAAAGTACTGGCACAACTCAAGCATGAAGCCTATGGGCTTGACTTTGGCACAAACCACCACTATTCGAGGGAGAAGAATGGGTTCATCTCCATTGGAGATACTGAACATTGCTTCAAGTGTGCCTATAGTGGCCTTGTCCATGCGCAAGGCAAGGGACATAAGTTGATGAGCATAAAAAGGAAGTGTGCTAAAAATGATTTGAAGCTAGAGAACATTATCTACATGTCTTGTTTTGCAACAAACCTCTTGTCACTGTCCAAAATCTTGTACCACAACAGGTCGGTCGTCTTCTCTAAGGAGGAGACCATCATTGTCAATAACAAGGACATCAAGATCTCTTGTCCAAAGGATAGTCTTATTGCACAGGTTGGAATTGTAGATGGGCTCTACGTCTAGCAAACCAATCCCCTTGAGAGTAGAAACAAGGGATATGCAGCGAGTGAAGAGCCAAAGTCTCTAAAGCCAGATATCATACTAGATGTCGCCCCTATGGAAGCAAACTCCACCAAAGACACAGATGCTTAGCTGTGGTGCAAGCAAGGTAGCCATGTGCCTGATAGCACACTCCAAGCCATGCAGCAGCACAAAGTAGTTCATGGAATGGACGGATGCAGGGCCAAATATGAGGGAAGTGCAAGAAGCTATGTGAGGCATGCCCCCAAGGAAAGGGAAAGAGAAATCTCTTTGAGCGTAGTGGGCAATGTGTGGCAACAATTGACTCTGATGTGTGCAAAATATTCCGCAATCATTCGAACGGTGCTAGCAACTACTTCCAGACCTTCAGTGATGATCACAATCGCAAGATGTGGATTTACTTCCTCAGGACAAAGGGAGAGGTCAAGGGGAAGCTACAGTAGTTTGTTACCATGGTAGAGTGGTAGAAAAGCAAGAAGGTTGAGGCACTGTGCACAGACAACGGTAGTGAGTACGAGGCGTGCAAGCACTAGATGGGCCAATACGGCACCATCCACTGGACTACTACGCCTTACACTCCCAAAAGCAATGGCGTTGCCAAGTGGATGAATCAGACTATCCTCGGCATGACAAGAAGCATGTTCTTTGACGCCAAACTCCTACCTTGCTTCTAAGCTAAAGCTAGAGAAACTACTTCCAACCTTGTGAATCTCAATGCGGCAGCCGTGTTTGAAAGGCGTGGAAGGAACCTGCAAGAGAAGCAGCCATGGACACCAGAAGAGGCTTGGTCAGGGAAGAATCCAGATGCTTTACTCTTGAGGGTCTTTGGCTATACTGCTTAGGCCAAGGTCAAAGCAAGAGAAGGAAGTGGCAAGCTGGGTGCACCCGCTGGCAAGTGTGTGAGGGTCGGTTATGAAACTCCATACAAGGCATACAAGCTATGGGACCAAGCGGCTCAAAAGCTCACCAAGCCAAGCGAGTTTGATGAAAGAACGCTCGGTAAGGGAGACTCACTGGATTCTATTCATGCTCCAAATCAGGAGAGTGGGTTGTGTTGCTCAAATAAGGTAATCAGACACCTGGGAACTGGCAAATGGTACCAGTGAAAGATGGTGCTATATGGAGAGTGGCTCTGCTAGCTAACACAACGATGGACTCTGACATTGATTTTGAGTTGTGTGAGGCGTGTGACTTGTACTCTAAAGCTGTTAGCACTTCCTCAACCAACGAGTCATTTGTAGCATAGGAGCAACACAATAAACAAAGCTTTGAAGCACTACCAAAACCACTCTAGCGTAGTACACGCTAAAAGAAACCTCCGCCCAAGTACGATACTAAGAGTGTGGAATGGATTGAACTTAGCTGGTCATGCTTCGCTGAGGGAGAGCACATGACCATATTGGAGTCAAAGTGGATACTCCGGAACAAGTTCAAGGCGGATGATACTATTGTCAAGTACAAGGCAAGAGTTGTGGTGAAGGGGTTTTCCCCTCGTGTAGAATTAAAGTACAAGGAGATATTCGTGCCTCTTGTCCCCTTTGCCTCCATCACATCCATGTTAGACATCACTATAGCAAAAGACCCGGAGGTCCACCAAATGGACGTCAAGACATCTTTCCTCTACGGGAAGCTAGACAAAGAAGTGGTGATGGAAGTACCAAAGGGAGTGAAAGCTCCAAAGGGCAAGGTTTGCAAACTGGTGAAAGAAGTATGCGGGCTAAAACAGGCCCCAAGGATATGGTAAAAGGAGATGGACGACTTCATGGCCGGGTCCACCTTCACAAACTAGTAGAATGACCTTAGTGTCTATGTGTGGGAGAATGAGTAAGGTTTGATGCTGGTTGCACTGTACGTGGATGACCTGATCATCTGCTCGTCGTCACTTGAGCTATTCAATAAGCTGAAGACAGACATTAGCAACAGGTTCAAGGTGAAGGACATGAGTTCGCTTGAGTTCTACCTCGGGATAGCCGTTCACCACAACCAAGCAGCAGGCACCATTGAGATGAACCAGACCAAGTACATCATGGATCTCCTCCTCCATGAGCCATAGCACAGAAGCAGAACGGCGTGTGATGGAGAACATTTACAACCAGTCTTCTGTTAGCACTCTCATGTAGGGACACACCCTGGTATTTGCTATGTTTTGGGACAAATGAGCAAGCTTGTGGCCAATCTAGGGCCAGTGTGCTTGCTAGCATCAAAGTAGACACAACATGTTAGACTCCAGTTGTGAGGCCAGGAGGGATCTGACCCACTGCGACTAGTATGCTACACAGACGCCGCCTCGGGAGGATGAATCAATGAGTCAAAGTCCACCTCGGGCTTTGTCTGGCTCTTGAAAGTGTTGGAGTCTACTGGGCACGCAAAAAGCAAGACCGTGTCGCCCTTTCTTCTGCTGAGGCAGATAACATTGCTCTGTTAGTGGCACACAAGGAGATAGAAAGGCTACACAGTTTTCTTAAAAAGATGAAAGTGGCACAAACGAAAGCAACGGAGGTTTGCATCGACAACACGAGTGCCAAAAAATGGCATAAGATGATTTTTTCTCACGTCGGACCAAGCACATTGACATTAGGTAATAGTACTCACAAAACCTGGTCGCAAAGGAGATCGTGGGCATGGAACACCCGGAGATAAAGAAGATGCTTGCATATTCTATGACAAACACGCTTGACAGCGAGTTGCACTTTACAGGTTATTAAGGTACCGTTCTGGTTAACACAGCTAATGCAGAATGAGGCGAAGACTACTGGAGAGAGGAGATATCTCCATGCTAATGGACAGAGGTGGAATGGATAGTTTTCTTTCCTGATACGTCCCTTGTCCATAGCTGACATTTGGAGAGGTACACGACAGACTAGGCATGCACTACTCCCTTAGAATCAGTCCCGTAGGTCTGGTCCAGATAGACAATGCATGCACTGCTTCATTTGAGCAAGTTCCCTTGGTCTAAACTGGATAGTATGTCCAAAAAACACAACCTAGGATAACTCTCTGTGGATTAGACGTTACAGAGTTAGTGTGCAGAGTGAGAGGTCACCAGGTAAAATCCTTGACCAGTGACTAGTTTACTTTGTGACCAAAAGAGGACAGGAGGTTTCCAAGAGACATCCGAGAACAATCCAAGGTCCTTTGTGGTGGTTGGCACCACTTGGTGGACACAAGGAGTGCCATGTAGGAAAGGGAGATGATGCAGTCCATACTTCCCCTAGCGTGGCTCATCCAAGGAGCCACTACTCGCCTAGGCTAGAGGCTGGCTCTATGATCTATACGAACCTGTTAGTTGCACGCCATTGATAACACTTCTTACATATGAGACTCCTTGTATAGTTGTCCATCAGAGGAAGACACTAAACAAGCATTGGTTGATCTAGGCCACATGAGTTAGCTCCTCGTGCGAAAGTGACCAGATGGTATGGACATAGTGCAAAGAAGGCATTCCTATGAACAGCTCAGTGAGGAATAGTGATTCTCAGGGTCATATTGCCTCCTAGTTACATTACCAGGAGCGGATGGAAACTACCATTTTGTTGACCTTATTATTAGTCTGTTGACTTGGGCCGGTTGACACCACTGTCATGCCAAATCGTTGCAAAACAACCTTGAAATAGCGGCTGTGATGCAGTCAGAGGGTACATGCTTTCCGGTCATGTGTGATATGGATACCAAGGAAGTATGAGACTTCTCTGAAGTCTGACATGAAGAAGTAATCTTGCATTGCCTCCTTGAACCCCTAGAGGGCAAACATGCTGTTGCAAAGAAGGAGCATGTCATCGACATAGAAAATGATGCCGAGCACCTCATGACCATGCAGCCAGCGATGCACGCTATAATCACACTTGCTGTGCTGAAACTCATGCACTACAGCGCCGCATCAATGTTCTGGTTCCAAGTACGCAACCCTTGGTTGAGACCACACAAGGACTTATACAACGTACAAAGAAGGTCCTCCTAGCCATCCATGACAAAATCCTCCGGCTGGTCCATGTAGATTTCCTCATCCAAGTTACCATTTAAGAATACTGTCTTGACATCCACGTGGTGAGTCTCAAAGTCTTGAGCTGCTACATAAAGAATGAGCGTGCACACAGAAGCAAACATTGCAACAAGGACGATGTTTTTTTGTAGTTGATACCCTTCTATTGTGAGTAGCCCTTGGAGACAAGCCTCGTATAGTACTTTTTTAGGTTGCCACCTGCGCCCCACTTCTTCTTCAATACCCACTTGTACTTGATTACATTCCGTCCAGGTGAATGCTCAGTCAGCTCCCACGTGATGTTATCTAGTTGTCACTAAATCCTCAATTGCACAACTTGCACCTAATTTGCTGCATCTAAAGTAGCCATGGCCTCCTTGTATGACATTGGTTCATTACAATCTGTTTCAACTCCGACATTTAGCTGATTTGGTTTTTGCAGCATCTAGAAATGGCCACACTCACATGGCTCATAACGCACCATGAGATGTTACATGCGACCTGATGCTGGAGCGTTGGTAGGTGCCTAGCGTGATGTTGCTTACACAACTACTGCTGTTGTTAATGCTATACTACCTTCCTTTGCTTTGGCCAATGAGGTCGTTGTATCTGCTCCGTGAGACATGGAAGAGTAGAGGAGTTCAAGTATCACAACAGGGGAAAGGTCAAGAGAGACTACGTCAGGGAGGACACCTACTCCTTCTATCTTGTCAGATGCTGATTGTGGTGCCTCTTGACAAACAATGTTGGTGCCAATGATGTTTTTTTTCATTGAAGACAACATTCATGGACATGATGACGTGTTCGGTATCCCTCTCATAGAGGAGATATGCCCAAGTTGCCACGTCATAGCCCATCATTACCATTTGCGCACTCTTAGTGTCCCACTTAAGTTGCTTCTCCTTGGACACGTGCATGTCTGCGAGGGTGCTAAATGCGCGTGCATGAGCTACGCTTGGCTTCTTGCCAAACCAGGCCTCGTATATTGTCATGTGCTCCAGTACCTTGGTTGGACTACATTTCTTCATCTACGTCGTTGTGCTCACTCCTTCAGGCGAGAATTCAGTAGTGAGCCAAGTTGCGTGCAACATAGAGCTTGCCAACTCAACAATGGTGTAGCTAGCACGCTCTACTACACCGTTCTGCTGCAACAAATATGGCGCAGTGAGCTGCGCTTTGTTGCCAGCAGTTGTGAGGTAGTCTTGGAAGTTTTTGTTCACGTATTCACCATTGCGGTCGCTTTGCAACACCTTGACTTCCTTGTGGGTCTGGCTCTCCACCATTACGTTGAACTCCTTCCACATATGAAAAAACTTGTCCCGTGGAAGCAAGATAGTAAACAATAGTGTAAGGGCTAAAATCATCAATAATGGTGAAAAAAACTAGAGCGTCCAAAGCTCTTTGTCTACATTGGACATCAAAAGTCTGTGTTAACCAGTTCCAACACCTCCTTTGTGCGCTCTCTTGCTCCAAAAAATGCCTCCTGATGCTCCTTCCCCTCCAAAAAGACGATGTACAACTGCTGCTCAAAGTTGGACATCGTGGGCAAGTCACACACCATCTGTTTGGTGTGTGACTTGAAGCTGCTGCAAGGCGCTCATGCCTGTGTGGTCGTAGCGCATATGCCAGATTTTGCCATCAATCGCCTGCACCACTACAGCAAGATACTGCTCATGCGGGATCTAGGTTGCCCCCAACAAGCGGTCCATGTCGCCGTCCTTCACAAACCTGGCCAACTCCTCTTCCATTTCCTTGTCAAGGATATAGCCATAGTTGTTGTCAAAGACAATTTGCACTCTTGTGTTCGTGAGGGAGGACATTGAGAGAAGGTTGAGCACAGTATCAAGTTCATATAGCACGCCATGGAACATTCCCACTTCAATGCCACGTGGGGTCTCTAACCACATCTCCGCACTCCCAATCGCCCTAGCATACACCATGCAATCATCATCAAAAGCAATAGGTAGGGGCCGGATTCAAAGCATCTCCATCAACTTCTCCTTCTGGTGGGTCAGATTCTTGGTGCACCCTAAGTCCTTGTACCAAACCAGATCTACCTTCTCCATCTGCGACATGTCGGACTTTGGCATGAAGAGGCAGTCGCACACCTCTTTGGCCGCATTCATGTTGCCAAAGTGGCACACGCTGGTCTGGTTATACCGATGCTACTACAGACGGTGTGGTGATTGCTGCTCATGTTGTGGAGGCTACTGCTCTTCCTGTTGTTGTAAGGACTGGTGCTGTAGTAGCTCCTTCTTGTCCCTCCAAAAGTTGAAGTACTCTTTCTTATAATGCCCCTCTCTCGAGCAATAGTCACACTTGCCTTTCTTCTTCTGTATCTACTGCCCAAATTGCTGTTGTGGCTGGTTGCATGAGCCCATGGCCACAAGAGCTGCTCCACTACTGAACCCGTCAATGCGCTTTGCTTCATTACGCCGTAGTTCCACTTGCACTTGGAGCGAGCAGATGAAGTCTAGGTGGAGAGTCCACTGGCATTCCAACGTCTCTTCGAGCGTGTCATAAGTTGTTGGGAGTCCCCTCAACAAGAGGAAGATGAAGCATGTCTCTTCCATAGGCTTGCTGGCCGATTTAAGCTGCTTTGCTACCTTCTTTGCCTTGTCTAACTACACCTCCATTCCTTCGCCACCCTGCATTTAAAACGCCATCACTTTCCCTTTCAAAAGCATAAGGAATGCAGGATCCTTCTTCTCATACTTCTTGCACAAAGTGTCCTACCCTCTTTTGCAATAGCATTGCCACTCACATATTAAGTACGCGGGTTGGATATGGTGTTGACGAGCAGCCTGTAGGCATACTTGTCCTTCTTGTCCCACTCCTCATATGTCGTTGCTCTAGTTGTACATGAACTTGCATATGCACTACCTTTTTACGGCTGCTTCCCTACCACCACCTACGCTATGGTGATGCCTTTTGCGTATGGAGGCAGAGCGCCCTCGTCGTCGCTTACCACCTTCCACAAGCCCCTCCTTTAAAAAAAGAGGCAGGTACAAATGTTCCAAAACATTAAGCAACAGTCTTACTAAAGGAGACGACTGGGGCTGCTGCCGGCCTCGTTTTAAGCATACCTCTCCATTAATTATTGAATGTTTGCAATCTTGGATTTGTTAGAAAGTTTTTCTTGCAAACTTGAATATCCATTGGTTGATTGCGAGATATGATGAACCTTTCTCCCTCACCTGTCACTCTCAATGTGACAACGTGTGCAGGCTGAAGTTGGCAGAACCTTGCTCTGATACCAAGTGTTGGAATTGGAGGAGAGACGGAGCTTTGGAGCAGTGAACATGTGGGATTAAAAGGGCATAACGCTTGCTTAGGAATGGTTATTGAGTCATTCGAAATGATGTTGTACATATCAATAGATAGCTTGGGCAAGTCAGCCCTTTCACAAGCCACACCATCTCGCCATGAGGGCTAAGGCTGACACACTAGAGTCCACAATCTCACACAAGAGAGGACATCAGCCTAACCATCAAGCATGCCAGTCACACACAATCTAGACAGCTAGAGAATGCTGTCATGGCTCCCTCCTAGTGGTCACATCACCCACAATCCCATGGAGAATCGCCATGTGTCCATGGCTAGCACATATGAATCTCACCTCACCTAAAAGGTAAGGAGAGGTACCTTTATCCTAATTTGCTCACTATAACAAGGCAATCCTAACACCAAAGACAGTTTTGTACATTTCTCCCATCATGTCTTGAGCTTGGACGTCTTGCCTTTTCTTTTCTCAGGCTAAGGCATAGAGCCGTCACTTATGGTCAGCGAGACATGGGCGATCCATGACCCCGAAAACTTCAAACATTTGTGTCTTCCAGTCTGACCATAGGTTCGGCATGAAACTTGGACCGTCAACAATTTTCCACTTGATCTTTCCTATGGCAAAGTCAGATTGATGACCAGTACATGAATATTGTAGTTTCCTAGAACTTGCTCCTATTGACTTGAAACTGAGCCGGAGGGCCTCTTATCCAACAGCCAAGTCATCCACTATGACAATAGATTACACTTGAGTGGCAAGTTTGTTGAGGTGGTGGCCTAGTTTAACATTGAAGTTGACAACGGAGCGTCGTGCTGGCCACAGGCACAGGGCCAAGTTGAGCGAATGCATGGGGCCATCACTCACACCATCTGCAAGTTGTCTCAGGATAACGTGCCCCGGGTTGAGCAACTAGAGGACATTGTTTACAAAGACAAAATCACGCCACACTCCTCCACCAGCTTCTTGTCCTAAATGTTGCTTTATGGTCAGCAGCATTGGACCATGGCCACCATAACCCTCATGGCCAATGAGCCCGTATCGGCACAATAGGAAGGCGTAACAACGGTGGATGAAGTGGAGCTTTTGAAATAGCTGGGTAATTGGTTATACCGATGCATATAGTAGGCACACACATGTGGGTTAGTTCAAGAACAACAAGGGATGAACATGGCTAACACCAAACTCATGATTGAGGACATCCAAGTCGATGATGGAGTGCAACCCAAAAGGAAAAAGGTCAGCAAGTCGCGCACCAATGAGGCAATACTACTCGACCAATGTTAGAAAGTCTAGGATATGTGTGTGGCTTGATGGCCACCACACCTCCAATATCATGATGTGATGTTAGCGGCTTGCAAACCAGCTGGTTTGGTGGTAACTAGTGTGGTTGGCTAATACCCGTCTTGCATCACAACTGATGAGGATGTTGAGGATGTGGCGGTAAACATCTCATATGCGCCACATTCTCCCCTCCTTGACAATGCCCCGTATTGTTGACCACGGCTCTCCCAACAACAAGCGCGTCCTCCCACCCATTGGCTACTGTGAGAGAGGCAGCCGTCACATCTCGGACATTCGCCGGAGAGACCCGGCTTTTGCCGACTGATATTGGTGTAGCTATCATCGCACAATAGAATATCAGATAATAAGAGTAGGAGAATAGGGCAGATATAGTACAACAATGGCATGAAAATGCAGCGACAGAGTCGGTTAAATGCATGCAAGCGGTGTAGGAAGGTCGGACAAGAAAGCGCTGAAAAACTCGGCAAGACAAGCTCCCTACTCGACCACCTTGTCTGGCTCCTGGAAAGGGAAAGAACCAAAGAAGAGCTGGCCACCCTCCCGTGGATGGTGCTAGAGGTGGGGATCAGGGTATGCCACTTTTGCTAGTAACAACAACAATACAATAGAAGCGCGTGGAGGCACCTCATGTAACAGCTACACTTTGTACAGTAGAGGTTATGCTTACATCACCAAGGGCAGGTGAAAAATGAATGCTGGATATACTATTGCTAGCTGTAGTACCAATAAGTGTGAGGCCTCAAAGAATGCAATAAAGGAAACAGGCAATGCTGTTCCCTTACGCACGGCCCTTGAGGTGCTACCGTCTTGAACAGTTGCAACAGAGTAGCAGGAACAAGCGGTTCTTCCCCTTGTAGCAGTTGCACCCCACGCAACACTCAAGGTAGCAGCACCAAGAACAGTAGTAGCAGAGCACCAGGAACAAATGATACTGACCCTTGCAACAGTTGCACCTGGCGCTGTGCTTGAGGCATGACCACCATCCACAACAGCAAAGTTCTACCCACCGCAAAGTGCTTTATGTACGTCAAAGCCGAGTATGAGGGTGAACGCTCTATCACAAACAAAAAGATCACCCATGGGATTTGCCTGGTCATCGGGAGCTCCCATTGTGCAGGGCACTGTTACGAGTATCTGGGTGACACCCTCGTGGAGGAGGGCTCCGTTCACATACAACAAGGACACCATGGCGCCACCTTGCGGAGGATGTAAGGCAGACTCCGAGGGGTTTGGCAAGGGATGCGGGATGTGTAAGAAGATGTAACTTCTGTAATGTTAAGGACAAGGAAAAGAGGGAATCTGGACTTGCAGTCGCTACAAGGCCTGACTGCGGAAGGGCAAGTGGAGGCTCCCTAACCAGCACCGCCTCTCTAGTGGAAACAGCTGAATGGGCAAGCTGAGCAGAACAGTGTACCGATGCAAGCATTGTGCATCGTTTGTCCATGAATCATGTACCACAAGGTTGGTACGGAGTGAGGGACGAAAGCCAATCACAAGTGCTCAAGCTGAAGGATCTACGCGTGAGGACCACAATGCTCCTCATGCAAACGACCCATGGTATGGAAGCATCCACGATGAAGGAGCGGTGTGGGGGGTATTTGGCTATGATGTATGTGCGGAGAAACATCGTCAAGATGGGAGGGAAGAGGGGACATACTGCCAAGCAAGCCAAGCCAAAAACCGTGTAGACCTCAGGAGAAATTCAGACTTTTGTCACGTTGTGGGGCTCTGGCATCAAGTCTTGCAAAACCAAGGGGTTGGGAGCATCACTATGAGGCAAACGTCTGCCATTGGTCCGTAGAGGGGTCAATCCGCAGAAGAATACAAACCTTGGGAAAGTGCATTTTGTGCCATGAATACCAGCTATTGTGGTAAGCGCAGTAGAGCATGGGGTAGTGCAAAATCTAGTGGCAGTGAATGCATGCCACTTTGCGGAAAGATCCTGGAGGTTGACATTGTCATATGCGGCGACCTCCCTACGGCTATATCCAACATTTGAACAAAGAGGATAAGGAAAGAAGAAGAACATGGAGAGGCGAGAAGAAGTGACAGGAAGATCCACATTGGGAAAGAAACAAGGGACAAGGTGGAAGAAGGAACGCAATCACGAAGCCAATGAAAATGGAAGAGGCAAAACGGCGGATGTGCAAAGTGATTAAGAGAGCAACGACCAATGTGCACTAGAGTTGCTGCACTAAACAAGCAGACGGACCTCGAAGACGGACCGCGAAGGACGGAAATTCAAGGAAGAATACAAAGACCATGTGCACGAGCCGCATATGTAGAAGAAAGACCCAATAGGAGAAGGAAGAAGGATGTTCCCCTGTGTGCTTGGAGACAAGACCCGCCGTGCTTAGACGCACTAAGTCGATTCCAATAATGAAAGGAGGAACTGCGAGGGTTAAGACCCACAAAGTCTGGACACTCCGTGTTGAGTCCCTAGTAGATAAGACATAGGAAGCGGTAGTAGAAGATGTTTGTGAATCGTTCTATTGATGATAAATCCAAACTTCATGCACTGTACAACCTCATTTTGAAAGACGTTCTACCCATCTCATTGGTGCTCTTCTAACTCTAGTTACCTATCTATCCTTACCTCTCATACTCAAACGGCAGATAGCAAGACCATAGATCCGAGGAACCAAACATCCAGTGAATTGCACCCCCAACAGGGCCCTTGCTTGCACATGGCTACGGAACGAGGTTCCACAGAGAGGAGGTGGTGGGCTTGCCTGAGGCTAGAAGTGGATCATGGAGTACTTCCCATTAGTAAGGTCCTTTGCTTAACCTAAGACCTGTACGCCACAGAATCATCTTCTGACCAGGAGTAGCGCCTTGAAAGGGATAGCCGCGGAAGGGCTCAGGAAAGGGATAGCGGCAATAGAAACTCACAAGCCGCGGAGCTAGGTAAGAGTAAAACAAGGCAAGTACAGAAGAATGTACGTGGAGAACAAACAAGGAGCGTGACAAAATTGGGGGCATCAAAGAGAAAATCCAGTCGCAGGATAAGGCTCTGAAAGGGAAGTCCACTGTGCCACACGACATGTAGGAGCCCTTCGGTCATTGCGAGAAACCAGTGGCACCACGATCCTGTTCCGCTTTATCCCAAGTGTGGAACCACTATCCCATGGATAGGGTTCCATTGCAAGTGCTGCCTTGAAAACCTGGCGAACCAAGAGCTAGACTTGAACAAAGGAAGCAAGTAACAGGGGCATGGACCTAAAGCACCTAGAGTAGAGAAGGTGGAGGCCTGCTTGAAATGTTCCATTTGGTGAGGACTCGGAAGAACTGCTGCTTCAACTGCAAGGTGACTCATTACAACATGTATGAATACAAGGAGCTGCTAAAGTAGAGGGCAGTGCACATCTGACCAACTTACGTATCAAAACTCAGTAAGAAGCTCAAAAGGAGAGGGGTAAGCGAAAAAGAAAAGGCTTAAGGCCTCAAGTGTCAATTGAAACCTGTACTACTTAGACTTTGGCTACTGCAGAGCCAGTGAGTGGTGTGAATTATATAACCAGCCACTTTATTGACAGTGTGGGAAAATGATCTCGGCACTTAGGCATCAATGTCACGAATGCGTGAGAAAGATCCCTCTCATAAAAACACAAGAGCAACAGCAGAAGAATTAGGAGACACAAGACATGCAAGTAGCAGAAAAAATGGTAATGTCGTGCTTGTACATAGACACTCATCCGGTGGAGCCGCTGTATCGCACCATCGTGGGGTGAACATCATTCCTTGACAACAAGGGGTACAGCACACCAACTAGTGAGGATGCTGAGCGGAACATGGAAAGCGGGAGCAATAGGTAAGGCCACAGCAAGATGCAGAGGATCAAGCAAGAGTGTTGTAGTAGGAGCTACAGCAGGAGTTGGAGGAAGAATGTAGAACGGGGATACTGCAACAAGAAGGGTAACTGCACAAGTAAAGAGACTAGGTGGAGACAAGGCTTGGCATGAGGCTATCCGGGCAGTTAGCTCCTTGTGGCACGAGAAGAGGGTATCCTTCCCTACCCAACTATGCAGCCGATGCAAGTGACACATCCATAAGAAGTGCGCGCCATGGACGCTTGGGCTGGATGGATGTGCGTGTCTAGTCTAAAGGTCAAGAAGGGCATCCCCCTAGAAATGCGATTGATGCTCAAAGAGGTACATAATGCTTCATCCGCAAATTAAATGCTATGGCTAACGGAAGAAGATGAAAGATCCAATCGGAAACTGTGGATACTGCAAATGAGCCGCGCATGGTGCATGCTGAAAAACCAAACGAAGATGGGCACGACAACTATAGGAGCTCCTAGATACACCCACGTACGGGAACACCAGGAGAGTAGTGGTCTTGCTGTCAATAACCCTTTTAGGAAGTGATCTTATGGTACAAGAAGTAGAGGAGCTTTGTGCACAATGAGTGGAGGCTGCGACACAAGGGATGGATTGGCCACTATCAATGCGTGCTCTGCGCAAATTCACACATTGAGGCATGTGCAAACTGCCGATACCCCATCCTCAGCAGCACGTAATTCTATATCCAAAGTACAAAGTTGAGAGCTGCTTGCTGAATTCTACTTACCAAGACAGAGGAGGCCCGCGCAGCCTACGTTTATCAACAAACCCACCAAGTAGTGCACACTACATTCTGCCCCTAGTTTGGTGCTGACCCTTGATCTCGACCAAAGGAAGCGCTTGTTTTGCGGAGGGGATGACAAGCCTATGGGCCATGAGCTAGACCAAGAGTTTGCTCCTCCTTAGTGTAACGAGACCGGTGAGCGGGACCTGTGTCCCAACTCAAGACAAGTAAGAGTATCAAAACTTAGCCAGTGGTGTGCGTGTGACTATGCGGGTGTGTGTGAGACCAATCGTGGTAGGTCGCCTCTAGAGGAGCATCTCACGGAGTTGTCATGTCCCGGCCCCTAGTTTGCGTAAGCAAATCAGACGCCCCACTCCTGAAGGGATGGAGAAGAATCACCAATGGCTCACTATACCATCTATAGTTACTACAACACTCCTCACAGACAGTGTGTGTGCTCAGACCTGGATGTGATCCAATGGTCGCAACACCCTCCTTGTGGGGTTGTGGCGTAATTATTATAGCCATGGTCAGTCATCCATCAAAGAAAGAGAGAAGCAACTCGATATGCACCGCGATCCGGTGGGTAAGAGTCGCTTTGGATTGAGTAAAAGTGGTGGAATTTAAGTGATCAAAAGCCATGTTGCATTAGATTGAGAAACGTATAGAATAGACTCGCGGCAATGCCACAATGTGAACCACGGTAGGGAGCAAGTCCTTGCATACTGTCAGACCCGGCTTTGGTCGATGGCAAAAAAACGGTATAAAACACTGCTTGCCCCCTAGTTAACCCTTAGTTGCGCCCTAGTTGCACTCCTGTTGCATCTTACTTGCACCATAGTTATACCCTACATGCACCTTAGTTGCCACTTTGTTCCTTGGTTACATATTGCTTGTATCTTACTTGCACTCTTCTTCCACCCTACTTGTGCCCTAGTTGCACCGTAGTTATACCATACTCGCGGCTTACATGCAGCCCACATGCGCCTTAATTGTGTATTAGGTGTACCCTAGTTGTGCCCTACTTGCTATTGGAAAAGGAGCCATATGGCTAGGTTTCAGGTCCACAAGAGCAAGTTCCAAGAAACTACCAGATGCCTACTCTGATCATCAACCAGACTTTACCGAAGAAAATATCAAGTGGGAAAATATCTACGGTTCAAGTTTCAAGCCAATCCAACGGTCGAATTGGGATATATGAATTCTTGAAGTTTTTGGGGTCATCGACCGCCAGTATTTGGGTGACCATGGGTGATGGCTCCATGCCATAACGTTAGAAAATGAAAAGGGAAGAGGTCCAAGGTCAAGACCTGATGGGAGAAATATGCAAAAAGGTCCTAGATTCTTGCGTTGCCGTGTGAGAGTGTACTGACTAGGAAAAAGGTATATCTCCTTATGTTTTAGGTGAGGTGAGATCTTTGTGTGTTAGCCATGAATACATGGCGATTCTTTATTGGATTGTGGGCTATTTAACCACTAAAAATGTGCCATGAGAGCCTTTTCTCGCTGTCTACGTTGTGTGTGAGTGGTCAGACTGATTGCTAGGTTGATTTCCTCTCTTGTGTAAGATTATGGGCTATAGTGTGTGAACCTTAGCCTCCACAGCTAAGTGGTGTGCATTTTGGGATGGCTGACTTGCCCAAGCTCTAGCTCTATATGTCCTCCATAATGTTGAGTGATTCAACAACCAATTTTAAGCAAAAATGAAGCCTTTCAGTCCCATATGTTTGCTGCTTTAAGGCTCCCTCTCTCCTCCAGTTCCAACACTTGGTATCAGAGCCAAGTTCTGCAACTTTGAACCATCACGGGCCGTCACTTTGAGAGTGACAGGTTAGGGTTCAACGTTCACAAAATTTGATGATCAACCAATGGATCTTCAAGTTCAAGAAACAAGCTTTCCAAGGAGCGCAGGATGGCAAAGATCCAAGAGTCGAATTGACAATTATGCTCAAAACGGGGCCAGCCAGGGCTACACTCTTCTCTCTGAGTAAGACTGTCACCTTGTAATGACATTCACTTTCTCATTTCTTTGTCAAACGTGCAAAGTAGCACATGCGAATTGAACTGTTTTTCCAAAGCTTTCCATTAGTGTAGGTATTTTTCTATTCCATTGGTACATTCGAAATATACGCTCTTTACAAGATGGCTGATGTGAGCTGGAGTGTAAACAACAACATACCATGTTTTCAAAAGGGCATATTTCAGAGAATCCCCCATTGATGACCCTGTTTTATAGGTGGATCTGAACGTTTTTTAGCTGCCTTTTCCAGTGGTGGGTTCAGTTTTTCTAATTTCCCAAGCTGCTTGCCTCTTCAGTCCACTTTCTGTCAGACAAACTGTTGGTAGAAGGAGCTGCAGAAACACGGGTAGCGCCGCCACTCAAGGGCAACGCTCAGCTTTACTAAAGCTCAAAATGGCAGTAGTAAGCGTGAAAACAGCAGCCTAGCCCTTGGAGAGGCTGGAAGGATGCGTGAACTTCACGTCTTGAAAGATCCATACTCGCCTCCTTTTGGAGGAAAGGGGGTTGTGGAAGGTGGTGAGCGGGGATGAGCGCGCTCCACCTCCACAGGCAAAAAGCATCACCGCAGCGGAGGTGGTGGCGGGGAAGACGCCCCAAAATGGTGCAACAGGGGCAAGTTCATCTACAACTACAGTGAAGGCATATGAGGAATGGAAGAAGAAGAAGACGCAGGCCTAAAGGCTGCTTGTCAATACCATTTCCAACCCGCATCTTTAGTACGTCAGTAACAAAGCAAATGCAAAAGAGAAGTGGGACACGTTGCGCAATAAGTATGAGAGCAGGGATCCTGCACTCCTCATGCTCTAAAGGAGAAGATGATGGCTTTGAAAATGCAGGTTGGCAAAGGGATGGAGGCGTAGTTGGACAGGGCAAAGCTGTTGGCAAAGCAACTGAAAGCGGTCGATAACCGTGTGGAAGACACGTGCTTCATCCTCCCTTGTTGAGGGGACTCCAAACGAGTTATAACATGGTGTAAGAGATGTTTGAAAGCCAGCCAACTCTCGACCTAGACTTCATCTGCACGCACCAGGTACAGGTAGAACTGCGTTGCAATGCAGCAAAGTGCAATGGTGGCAGCAGCAGCAGTGCAGTAGCTTTCATGGCCATGGGCTCAGGCAACCACCAGCAACAGTAGTCTGGTCAGCAGAGAGGCAGGAAGAAAGACCAGTGCCACTATTGCCAAAAAGAGGGGCACAACAAGGGAAGGTGTTTCAAGTTCAAGAGGGACAAGAAGGAGCAGCAGCAGCAGCAGCAAAAGAAGCAATCTCCACAGTAATAACAACAGTCATTGCAATGTAAGTAGCAACATTAAGAGCAGCAGAACCAGATCGGTATACGCCATTTTGGCAACATGAACATGGCCAAGGAGGTCCGCGACCACCTCTTCATGGTAAAGTCTGACATGTTGAAGAAGGAGAAGGCGGATCTGGCGTGGTACAAGGACTCAGGGTGTACCAAGAGCCTGACGCACTACAAGGAGTGGTTTACGCAGCTATCCTCCATTCCCCCCCATTCGATTGCTTAGGGTGATGATTACGTAGTGTATGCTGAGGGGATTGGGATTGTGGAGATGTGGTTGGAGACCATACGTGGCATTGAAGTAGGAGTGTTCTATGGCATGCTGTATGTACCTGATGTTACGTTTAACATTCTCTCAGTGTCCTCTCTCACCAACACATGACTGGGATTTGTCTTTGACGAGGACCATAGCTACATCCTTCACAAGGAAACGAGTGAGGAGTTGGCCACGTCGGTGAAGGAAGGCGACATGAATTGCATGCTGGGGGCAACCAAGATCCCCTGTGAGCATAGTCTTGCAACAGTGGTGCAGGCCATAGATTGCAAAATCTAGCATGCACGTAATGGCCACACGGGCATGCGCGCCTTGCAGCAACATAAAACAAAATAGATGGTGTGTGACTTGCCCACCATCTCTAACTTTGAAAAGTAGCTGTCCATCTGCTTTTTGGAGGGAATGCAACATCCCGATGCGTTCTCTAGAGCAAGACAACGCGCAAAGGAGGTGCTAGAGCTGGTCCACACAGACTTGTGTGGCCTGATGCAGACTTAGAGCATTGGATGCTCTAAGTATTTTCTCACCTTCATTGATGGTTTCAACTGTTACACTACTGTGTACTTCCTTACCTCCAAGGATCAGTGCTTTGATAGGTTAAAGGAGTTGAAGGCAATGGTCAAGAACCATACACGAAAGAAGATAAAGGCACTGCGTAGTGATCGTGGTGGAGAGTACATGAGCAAGGAGTTCCTGGACTACCTCGCAGGAGCACGCATCAAGGTGCAACGTACTGCACCATAAGCGCCGCAGCACAACAGTGTAGCAGAAGGTACCAACCGCACCATCGTTGAATTAGCGTACTCCATGCTTCATGTAGCTCGGCTCACCTATGACTTTCGCGCTGAAACAGTGAGTACTACGGTATACATCAAGAATTGCATTCCCACCGAGGCGTTGGAGAACATGACACTGTACAAGGCGTGGCTTGGCAAGAAGCCGAGCGTGGGTCATCTTTGCACGGTTGGCAGCTTGGCACACATGCACGTGTCCAAGGCCAAGTGGCACAAATGGGACGTGAAGTGCGCAGAGATGCTAATGATCGGCTTTAACGTGGCAAGCAAGGTGAATTGTTTGTACGAGAGGGATATTGGCTATGTCATCATCTTCAAGGATGTCGTTTTCAACGAAAGTAACGTCATTGGCACAAACATCTTCTGCAAATATGTAGCAGATCCAGCAGCTGATGAAGTAGTGGGAACATGCTTTCTCCCTGAACCCGTCTCTCCTAAACCTTCCTCTACGGTGGTAGTGAAAGAACCACTATATTCTCCCATGTCTGATGTAGCACATACAGCGACCTTATTACCAGAAGCATAAGAAGAAGGTGCATCACCAGCCAAAGGAGCAGTTGTGCTAGCAGCACTGTGCCAGCCGCCTGCTAACGCTCCAGCACCAGGTCGAAGGTACCCTCTTGGGGTGCGCTACAAACCTGGTGAGCGCAGGAATTTCTAGATGCTCATAAAACCAAACCAGATGAACATCGCAGTTGTAGCAGACTCTAATGAGCCGACGTCGTACAAGGAGGCAATTGCTCTACCAAATGAAGCAGATTGGGTACAACATGTGCAGTAGGAGATACAATCGTGGCTCGACAACAATACGTGGGAGCTGTATGCGCATCCACCTGGACACAAGGTAATCAAATGCAAGTTGGTATTAAAGAAGAAGAGGGGCACAGATGGCAACCTTGAAAAGTACAAGGCGAGGCTGGGAGCCAAGGGCTACTCGCAGCTGGAAGGCATCGACTACACAAAAACCTTAACACGTGTTACAAAGCTTATGTCTGTGGGCAGGCTCCTTTCTTATGCAGCAGCTGATGACTTCAAGATTCCCCACATGGATGTGAAGACGACATTCTTGAATGGAAACTTGGAGGAAGAAATATACATGGAGCAGCTAGAGGGATTTGTCATGGATGGCTAAGAGCACCTGAAGCAAGCGTTGCGTCATGTAGACATCACTATACGACCTGAAGCAAGCGTTGCGTCATGTAGACATCACTATACGACCTGAAGCAAGCGTTGCGTGTGTGGAACTTGAAATTCAATGCGCCGCTGCACTCCATGGGGTTTGAGCGCAGTGAGTGTGACTACAGTGTCTACCAGAGACAACATGGTCACGAGGTACTCATCATCATCGTCTATGCGGATGACATGCTTCTCCTTTTTGAATAGCATGTCTACACTACAGGAGTTGAAGGAGGCCATGCAAGAGCGCTTCTAGATGTGTGCTCTCGGGGAGGCATCATACTTCCTTGGTATCTAGATCACGCGTGATCGCAAACCACGCCCTCTCTCGCTGCAGCAGAGCCGCAACATCAAGGATGTTTTGCAGGGGTTTGGCATGGTAGAGGCCAAATCCATTGGCACGCCACTGGAGACGCGGCGATACCTCATGAGCTTCAATGGAGAAGCGAATGTTGCTAAGCGGCAGGAGTACAAAGGTATCGACGGCAATCTCTTGTACCTGATGATTGCAACCAGGCCGGACTTTGCATAGGCAGTGAGCGTTCTAAGCAAGTACATGGCAACCTCGGACCTGAGCACAAGAAGGCAGTGAAGCGGATCTTCCACTACCTTGCTGGAACCATCAACATCGGCATCACCTACACAGCAATGACAACAACATCATCAGTTATACACATGTAGACTGTTTTTCAAACCGTGAGGAGTGCAAGTCCATCTCTGGAAATGTATTCATCATGAACAATGGGGCCATCAGCAAGTGCAGCAAGCGGCAGGTGGTCGTGGCCACCTTAAGCACGGAAGCTCAGTGCGTCTCTCTCAGCATTGGAGTCAAGGAAACAGTTTTGCTTCAGCGTCTCATGGCCGAGATGAGTGGGAGTGCAGCAGCTTCAGTTTTTGCGCGCGTCGACAACCAGATCGCAATCGCACTCACTAATAATCATGAGCACCATGCACGCACCAAGCACATTGAAATCACATATTACTTCATCAGGCATATGGTGCAAGAGGGTGCTATCAAGCTGGATTTTACTCCAACCAGCAAGCAGGTCGCTGATTTTTGCACCAAGCCAGTGACATGTGAGAAGGAGCAGTCTTGGGTGAAGGCATGTGGACTTAGCCCACTCTCACTACGGCAAAGTGGGAATATGTTGGACAAGGAGCCATCCAGCTTGGTTTCAGGTCCACAGGAGCAAGATTCAAGAAACTACCAGACGATTACCTACTCTGACTGTCAATCGGACTTCATCGTTGAAAAGGTCAGGTTGCAAAATGTCTATGGTTTAAGTTTCAGGCCAATCTAACAGTCATATTGAATTTTCTAAGTTTTCAGGGTCATCGATTTCCGGTATCTTGGTGATCATGGGGGATGGCTCCATGTCCTACTATGCGAAAAGAAAAACGCAAGAGGTCCAAGGTCAAGACTTGATGGGAGATATATCCAAAGAGGTCCTATATTTTTGGGTTGCCTTGTGAGAGTGTGGTGACTAGCAAAAAGGTATCTCTCCTCACTTTCTAGGTGAGGTGAGATCCTAGTGTGCTAACCATGGACACATGGAAATTCCCTATGGGATTGTGGGTTATCTGACCACTAGGAGTGTGCCATGAGAGCATTTTCCAGCTCTCTGCGTCATGTGTGAGTAGTCAGCATGATTGCTAGGCTGATTTCCTCTCTTGTGTGAGATTATGGACTTCAATGTGTGAACCTTAGTCTCCATGGCAAGTGGTGTGACCTGTGAGAAGATGACCTGCCCAAGATCTGGCTCTATATGTACTCCATCATTTTGATTGATTCAGCAACCATTCTTCAGCACAAGTGATGCCTTTCATTCCCATATGTTTGCTGATCCAAGGCTCCCTCTCTCCTCCATTTCCAACACTTGCTACGTACTTGGTCCCTAGTTCTTCCATAGTTGGGCCCTAGCTACGCCGTATTTACTTCCTACTTGCGTTATTTAGGTGGTAGTGCAGCCTTAATTGGACGCTAGCTACTTCCTCATTACGCTCTAGTTACAACCTATTTGTGACCTAGTTGTGCCCTACTTGCTCCCCAGTTTTACCTGACTTGCCCCGTAGTTAAACCCTTGGCGCACCTCAATTGGACACTTGCTCCAACCATATTCAATAATTACACATTAGGTATGTTTTAGTTCCGCCCTAGTTACGCATCACATGTCCCCTACTTGCGCCATACTTACACCCTAGTTACCTGGTACTTGCATCCTACTTGCACCCTTGTTACATCCTAGGTGCGCCCTAGTGGTGTCTTACTTGCCTCCAATTCGTGCCCTACGTATGCACTAGTTTCACCCTAATTGCACCCTACTTCTCCCCTACTTGTGCTATATCTCCACCCCACTTGTCCCCTTTGTTGACCTGATATGCTCCTTGTCCATCGCTCACATTTGGACATGCAGAGGACGGACTAGGCATGCACTAATGCCTTGGATAAGTCCCCTAAGTATGGTCCAGATAGATAGGGCATGCACTGCTCCTTTTCGAGCAAGTCCCCTTGGTCAAAACTGGATAGTATAGCTTGAAAACTCTACCTAGGACAGCTCCTTGTTGCTTAGACGTTTGAGAGTTGGTCTTTGGAGCAAGAGGTCATCGGGTGTAATCCCAAACCAGTGACTAATTTTCTTTCTGACCAAAAGGGGGACAGGAAGGTTCTAAGAGACATCTTAGACCATTCCAAGGTCCTTCCTGGTGGTTGGTGCCACTCGGCGGTCACAGGGAGCTCCATGTTGGCAGGGGAATGATTCAATCTAGATTGCCCCCAAAGTGGCTCATGTAAGGAGCTACTGCACGCCTAGGCTAGAGGCTGGCTTTATGACTATGAAAACCTGTCAATTTTCTGTCATTGAGTAAAGTTCTTACATTTGAAACTCATAACTGCGTTGTCCACCAGAGGCAGTCACTAAAGAACCATTGGTTGGTCTAAGCCAATTAGCTCCTTGCACAAAAGTGAACAGGTGCTAAGGACACAGTAGAAGGACGTGATTCCTATGAACTACTCATTGTGAAACCTTGGCTCTTAGGGTGATATCATCTCTTGATTGCAATACAAAGAGCGGTCGGCGGGAACCATTGTGTCGGAACCCGTTTTCTACATGGTCGCCTCAGCCAGGTTGACACCCTTGTTGCGCCCTAGTTGTCATTTACTTAAGCAGTACTTGCACAGTACTTTCGCCCTAGTAGTGCCCAAGTAGTGTCCGAACATTGTCCTAGTTTCACCCGATTGCCCTCTTCCCACCCTACTTTCACCATTCTTGCACCCTAGTTACGCCCTAGGTGTATATTTATTGGAAACAAGCTACATCCTTGTTGCGCCCTAGTTATGCCATGGTTACGTCCTCTTTGTACTGTACTTGCACTATTGTTTTGCCCAAGATGCACCTTAGTCGCGCCCTAGTTGCACCTTGGTAAGAGAATAGGTATGACCTAGTTACGCCGCGGTTCCGCCGTAGTTGCGCCACGGTTGCCCGTAGTTGTGCATTAATTGTCCACTACTTTTACCCTACTTGTTTCCTAGTCCCACCCTACTTCAGTCCTAGGTACATCATACTTGCATCATAGTTGCGCCTTAGGTTAGCACTAGCTATACTATAGTTCCGCCTTGGTTGCGCCTTGCTTGCTTCTATCCTGGTTGCACCCTACTTGTATCATAGTTTTACTGTACCTGCGCCCTAGTTAGACCATAGCTGCTTCTCAGTTGGGCAGTAGTTAAGCCCTAGTTGTGCCGCACTTACGACGTAGTTGCATCCTAGATGTGCCCTACTTTTTCCCTTATTGTGTCCTAGTTATGTCATACTCACTTCCTAGTTGCGCCCTATTTGCATCTTTATTTCATCATAGTTGGGCCCTAGTAGTGCCCTAGTTGCGCCTCAATTTAGTACTAGCTATGCCCTATTTAAACCCTGATTACACCATAGTTGTGTCATGGTTGCGCCATACTTGCATACTACTTGCACCATAGTTACACCTTACTTGTTCAATACTTATGCCCTAGTTGTGCCGTAGTTGTACCTCACGCGGGCACTTGATACGCCTTTGTTGCACACTATTTGTACCCTTGTTCAGCCATACTTATGCCATGCTTTCTCCCTAACTGCGCCCTATTTAGACCCTACTTGCACCCAGGTTGCACCGAACTTGCATCCTAGATGCGACCTTGTTAAGTATGTCGGACATTCTCTCAGACATTGCTTGAAGGGGTGCAGCCACTGAGAGAATGAAGGGTGACAATGTAGGCTGATCTTGAAGTTACACGACCAACATCCAAACGGTCTCACGACCGACAAACATGCGAGTCTCGCCAAACCAACGTATTCATACGACAACGGTCAAGGCAAAACGCATCTCTGAAGGTCATACCTGTACTCATCACTCCTCTATGCATACGGCTAGCAAAGCTGAATTGTGGTCTTGAGGCGCTTCCCTTCTCTCACTCGCTCGAGCCGCCTCCTCTATGCCCGCTCAACAATGCGCGCTAGGCTAGGCCTTTCCTATTTGTACTGCTTGTATCATAGTCTATAATCAATCCATTGGATTCTCCTTCAGGCTCTCCCTCTTGGCCGCCTCTAGTCCTGGTGCCTTCATTCTCATCTCAGCGCCTGTGCTCTCGCACTGCGCCCACTCTCACCTATCAACGTCATTCATGGGTCAGCAACGCCCGCACCTTCAAAGAAGCTTCTATCCTTCCCACTAAGTGTTGCGTCCACTCTCTGCCTAACAAGATCTCAGTGCTCGTACCTTTGGTGTTGCGCCCACGCTTCTACTTATCACTTTGTATCTTGCTTTGCCTACACTTTCTCCTCTTATCGCCGTTACCGCTTTGCCTCTACTAGTACTTTTGCTCACCACTGAAACGATCGTCTTTGTGACCGCGCCCACTCAACGGCAGCATCAGCAATCTTCTGACAAAGTCCTGGTTTCTTTCTAGTTGCACCTCAATTGGACACTAGCTACTCCATAGTTGCGCCCTGGCTGTATCCTATTTTCAGCCTAGTTGCACCATAGTTGCGCTCTACTTGCATCATTTTTGCACATTTGTTGCTTCCTAATTACACCCTAGTTATGACCTAGGTGCGTCAGAGTTGAACACTTGCCATGCCCTATTTGTACCCCTTGGTGCGCCGTAGTTGTACCCTAGTTGTGTCCTAGTTGTGCCCTAGTTACGCCCTAGTTGTGCCCTAGTTCCGCCCTTTGTCTGCAATGGTTTGGCCCTCTTCCATCTCACATGCACCGTAGTGATGCTCTACTTGAACCTTGGGTGGGCCATATTTGTGTCCTGATTGTACCTCAGTTAGGCACTTCTTACGCCCTAGTTTTGCGATGTTTTTGCCCAAGTTCCACCCCAATTGTGCCCTACTTGAGCCCTACATGAGCAGTACTTGTACCCTGTTGTACCCTAGTTGCACCTTAGTTGCACCCGAGTTCAACCATACTTGCGCCCTACTTGCATCCTTGTTGTGCTTTTGTTGCGATCTAGTTGCACCCTACTTGCGTCCTAATGTTGACCTCGTTGCACCCTAGTCGCATCCTAGTTCTGCCTTGTACCCTTCTTGCCCCTTACTTGCGCCCTTGTTGCGTCATACTTGAATCATACTTTTGCCCTACTTAGACTAAGTTAAGCTTAAGTTGCCCCCTCTTATCCCGCTACGTGCGACCTACTAGCATCGTGGTTGCACCCCAATTTTGCCCTAGTAGCACCATAGCTGCAACCAACTTGTATCCTAGTTTCACTCTACTTCTACGTAACGTTTTTCTAGTTATGCCTTAGTTTTATCCCACTTGTATTGTGTTTGCATCCTTGTTGCATCCTAGTTGCGCCCTTCTTGTGTTCTTCTTTTGCCATACTTGTAACCAGGTTGCCCCTTGTTGTACCCTACTTGTGCCCTGCTTGCACCCTTCTTTCACCCTATGTGTGCCGTAGTTGCTCCCTAGTTATGTCCTAGATCCACCCTAGTTGCACTCTATTGAGCTCGTGCTCCTCCGTGTTGACCTCATATGCCCCTTGTTCATAGATGAAATTTGGGCAGGCACTAGAAGGACTAGGCATTAAATGTTTTCATAGAGTACGTCCCCTATGTCAGGTCTAGATAGACAAGGCATGTACTACTCCTTTATCACAAGTCCCCATGGTCTAAAATAGATAGTATAGCCAGAAAACACTACCTCGGATAACTCCTTGTGCCTTAAACGTTCTACAGTTAGTCTATAAAGAGAGAGGTCACTTGGTTCAATCCACGCCCAGTGTCTAGTTTTCCTTGTGACCAAAATGGGGACAAGAAGGTTGTAAGAGAAATCTTTGAACATTCCAAGCTCCTCCCTTGTAGCTAGCGCCACTTGGCGGTCACAGGGAGCACAATGTAGGCAGGGCGGATGATGCAATCCAAATTACCCCCAAAGTGGCTCATCCAAGGAGCCACTTGTGCCTAGGCTACAGGCTGGCTCTTGGACAAAAAGAACCTATCAGATGCTTTTCATTCATTACAGTTCTAACCTTTAAGACTCCTTCTAGAGTTGTCCACTGAAAGCAAACAAGACAGAGGCAGTGGTCGGTCTAAACCCCAGGAAAGCAACTGGGTACTAAGGACACCATGCAATGTATTGATTCATGTGAATTGCTTGGTATGGAACCGTGATTCTGAGGGTAACATCTCATCCTAGTTATAATACTAGGAATGGACAGCAAGTGCCAATGTGTTGGCCTTGTTTTGTAGTCCATTGCCTTAAAGCAATTGATAATGAGGTGATATTGTGGCCATGCGCAGTGTACCTTAAGGAGGTCATAAAGTAGGAAGAAATGTTGTGTGAGGATTGCAGGGTGGAGATTTATTCGAAGTTTTACAAGAAGTTAGAATTCATCTAGGACTACATGATATATGGAGTTTGCATAGGGATCTGAAGGCAAGATGCAAAGGCAGATGGTGATGAAAGGATTCAAAAGTAGGGTGCGACGAAGATTCACTTTAGGAAGAAGGTTGTGAAATGGAAGTCTCACACAAGTTGTGCCAGCCACCAGGTTGGACCCTGGAATGCCCAAGATGTCTCTTAGAATCTTCCTGTCTCGCCTGTTGTCAGAAAGAAAATTAGTCACCGGGCTAGGATCTGACACAATGACCTCTCCTTCCAAAGACTAACTCTGGAACATCTAAGCCACAAATTGTTGTCCTAGGTAGTGTTTACTCGCTATACAATCCAGTTTAGACCAAGAAGACTTAGTCCAAAGGAATAATGCATGCCTTTTCTATCTGAACCAGACCCAAGGGACTTACTTGAAGGGAGTAGTTTATGCCTGGACCATCCTTTACCTATCAAAATGTGAGCTACGGACAAGGGCTGTATGAGGTCAACAAACTCTCCCTTGCACCCTTGTCCATAAGGTGTGCGATATCTCCTCTCTCTAACAGTCTTCTTCTCAATCGTCTTCAGCTTCATTGACCATGCTAATGCCTTGAGTACCTCTAGAGTACAAACCGCACTCAAGAGCCTTTGTCATACAATATGCGAGCATCTTCTTTGCCTCCACGTATTCCAGGTCCATGATCTTCTTTGCAACCAGGTCGCTTTAGTAGTGGTACTTGGTGTCGATGTACTTGGTCAGCTGGGGGATGACATCATCGTGTGCCATAGTCATGGTACTCTTGTTGTCAATACGGACCGGTGTTGCTTCCGTTTATGGCACTTTTATCTCGGCAAGCAAACGACGTACCCACTATATGTCCTCGCATGATTCCTAGAAAGCGATGTACTCTGCCTTACCACTAGAGAAGAAGACACAATCTTGCTTTTCTGCTTGCCTAAGAGACTGCAACACTGTTCAAGAGGCAGAGAAAGCTTGAGGTTGACTTCCAATCATGGATTTTTCCTCCTCACTGGTAGTTTGTGTAGTACACTAGTCCTCTTGGCGTCCAAACTAGTTTCCCGTGTGTTGTCTCTTCTGTAAACATTGCATGATACGCTAGACTACTTGCCAGTCACGTGGCCCTAGATTGCCCACAAACCTGCTCACTTGTCGTACAACATAGTAGTAATCTGGGTGTATCCCTGCAATGGCATACATGAGACTGCCAACAGAAGATTGGAAGGGAATATTCTCCATTTGACGCCGTTTTGCTTCAGTGGTGGGGCTCATGGAGGAGGAGGGCTTGATGTCTGATGTCGTGGATGTGCTCATGGGCTTGAACTCCTCCACGTTGAAAAGCTTAACGAACCTCCATGATTTGCGTGGTCTGGTTCAGCTCGATGGTACCTACTACTTCATTGCACTGGACAACTATCCGGAAGTAGAACTCGAGCGGACTCATGCGTTCATCTTGAACCTGTTTTCAAGGTATGTGTTCAGCTTGTTCAAAAGCTCGACGGACAACAAGCACATGATCAGGTCATCCATGTATGGTGCAACCAACATCAAGCCTTGCTTTTCTTCCTGCAAGTATACACTAGGGTCATTCAGGCTGTGCGTGAAGGTGAGCTTGGCCATGAAACCCTTCATCTCCTGTACCACACCCTTGGAGCATGTTTCAGCCCGTAGCGTGCCTTGACCAGTTTACAAACATTGCCCTTTGGAGATTTCATTCCCTCACGCACTTCCATGAGTACGTCTTTGTCTGTTTGCCCATACAGGAAAGCTTTCTTGAAGTGCATCTGGTGGACCTCGAGATCTTTTGCAACAGCGGTAACCAACATGGATCTGATGGAGGCAAAGCTGACAACAAGCGCGAAGGTGTCCGCCTACTCAGAGAATAACTGGGAAAATGCCTTTGCCACAATGCTTCCCCTCCACTTGTCAGTAGCCCCATCCTACGTGAACATTTTACAGAAAACCCACTTTGACCCCACCCCGTGCTCGTTTGGAGGCCTATCCACCACAACCCAATTTCCATTCTCGTAAATGGATGCGATTTTGCGATCCACTGCCTCCTTTCTCTTGGCCATATCTTCCATGTTCATAGCCTGTGCTTTGGTCACGAGATGTCCTTGAGCCAAGCATGACCGGCAGAGTCCGGTCCATTCCGAACTCCTACCATCAAACTTGATAGAGGTTTATTGTGAAGCGTACTATGCCGGATTGATGCTGGTGGTGCTTCAAGGCTTGTTTGCCTCTGTTGCTCTTGCACTACTAGTGATCTATTGTTTGAGGAAGAGCCACCGGCCTTAGAGTCCAACGTTAAGTCCTTTGACGATTGAGAATCTGTGTCTGAGTCCATTGTTGTGTCAACTTGCACAGCTATTCTCCCTCTAATACCATCCTTGAGTGGCACCATGAGCTGTCCCTTAGGTGCTAGATCACCTGACTCGAGCAACACAACCTACTCTCCTTGTTAGAGAGTAGGCAGGATTCACTTGTTGGGAAAGAGCCATCCGGCTTAGTTTCAGGTCCACATGGACAAGTTCAGGAAACTAACATGGGCCCACTTCAATCGCAGATCAGGTGGTAAAATGTCTATGGTTTTAGTTTGAAGTCGATCCAACAGTCGGATTGAGAGATATGAATTTCCAAATTTTCTGGGGTCATGGAGCGCCTGTGTCTAGGTGACCATGGGTAATGGCTCCATGCCTTTCTTAGGCAAAAGCTTGAGAAACAAAAAAAGGCAATATGTCCTTGGTCACGACATGCTGGGAGAAATATCCACAAAGGTCCTACATTCTTGGATTGCCTTGTTAGATTGTACTGACTAGGGAAAGGCACCTCTCCTTACTCTTTAAGTGAGCTGAGATCGCTGTGTGCTAGCCATGGACACATGGTGATGCTACATGGGATTGTGGATTGTGTGACGACTAGGAGTATGCCATGAGAGCTTTTTCTAGCTAGTTAGGTCGTGTGTCAGTGATGAGCCTAGTTGCTAGGCTGATTTCCTTCCTTGTGTGAGTTTATAGACTCTAGTGTGTGAGCCTTACCTTCCATGGCTAAGTGGTATGGCCTGTGAGAGGACTGAGTTGCCCTAGCTCTAACTCTATTTGTTTTCCATCATGATTCATGAACCATTAATCAGCATAGGTGATGCCCTTTCAGTCCCTCATGCTTGCTGCTCCAAGGCTACCTCTCTCGTCCAGTTCAAACACTTAGTATCAGAGCCAATTTCTGCCAATTCAGCCAATACAGGCCGTCACGTTGAGAGTGACGGATAAGGATCAAACCTTGACCAAATTTACAAAGTGACCACTGGATATTCAAGTTTGCGTGACAAGCGTTTACATGGGCCCAAGATGGCGAAGAGCCAACAAGCGGATTGAGATTAATGCTCAAAATGAGGTCACCTAGAGCTACACTCTTCTCTCTGACTAAGACTGTTGCCTTGTAATGACCATAACTCTATTGTTTCTTTGTCAGATTTAAAACGTGGCACATACTAGTTTTAGTATTTTTCCTAAGCTTTCCATTGTTGTGAAAATATTTACATTTCATAGGTACATTTGGGAGAAACTCCATTTACAAGCTGGTTGGTCTGAGGTTGAGTAAGAGCAGAAGCATGCCGTGTTTTAAAAAGGGCATATCTCTGAAAATCACCTTTTGATTACGCTATTTCATGGTTTTATGTGAAAGGTTTTGACCTGAAATTTTTGTTGGCAGGGTCAGCCTTATGGCCTCTACAGCTCATTTTTTGTTGGACAGATGTTTGGCACAAGCTGTAGCAGAATCTAGGGTAGCGTTCAGCATCACCAATGCTCAAAATGAAAGGGCAGGCGTGGTCACAACAGGCAAGCCCTTGGAGAGGCTAAAAGGGCACACTAACTTCATATGTGGAGTATCCGTACTTGTCTCCTTCTACAGGAGAGGGGCTTGTGGGAGGTGGTGAGTGGCGAAGAGCGCGATCCGCCTCCACAGGCAAAACGCATCACTGCAACACAGGTGTTGGCAGGGGTGATGCCGCAAAAAGGTGCAACAGATACAAGTTCATCCACAACTGTAGCTGCGGCATATGAGGAGTCCACCGGATTTTTGGGGTGTTGTTGACCTTGTGTGTGTCCTTCCCTACCGAGTGATGAGGCCTTCCGGAAGGTAAGCTCCTCGTGGTATGAGAAGATGGTGTCCTTCCCTACCCCAGAATGCGACTGATGCATGCGACACATCTATTTGAAGTGCGCGCCATAGACGGTCGGGATGGATGGATCTACGTGCCATGCCTTAAGGTCATGAAGGGTATCCCCTTAGAAATGGGAGTGAACTTCAAACAGGAACACAATGCTTCATCCGGAATTTTATGCTACAGCTAACAGAAGAAGCTGGAGGATCCAATGGGAAAGTGTGGATACTGCAAATGGGCCGCGCATGGTCAATGCACAAAAACAAACGAAGTCAAGCACGAGAACTACACGAGCTCCTAGATACGTCAGCACAGTGGAAAGCCACAAGAGGAGTGTTCTAGTTGTCAACAGCCCCTGTAGGAAGTCATCTCATGGTACGAGAAGTGCATAAACTTTATGCATAATGAGTGGAGGCTGCAACACAGGGGGTGGATTAACATCTATTAGTGCGTGATATGTGCGAACTCACACCTTAAGGCATGTGCCACCTGCCAGCTTCCAATCCTCAGTAGCAAGTGGTTATATATTGGCCTTTGTAGAGGGGTGCATCTGCATTGTGCTCAATGCAACCAGTGTCTGCATATAGGTCTGCAAGGCCCACTTAACCTTTTGTGGAAGCAAAGTGACGAGGTAAGGAAAAGGGTACAGTCACAATGAGAGTGGCCCGTCCAATAAGAGACTAGTCGAGGGAAGGAAGGATGGAAGGGGGACAAACAACTGTGCCACGAGTATGGTGTTTGATTTATTTGCCGGAACTCAGCGATGTTTGATTTTATGGGTCCCTCTGATGACAAGTGTTTTCAAGGGCCCAAGATCACAAAGATCCAAAAAGCGGATTGATAGTTATGCTCAAAACGTGGTCCGCCATAGCTACACTCTTCCCTTTGACTAAGACTGTTGCCATGTAATGACCATAACTCTCTTGTTTCTTTGTCAAATTTCAAACGTGGCACACACTATTTTTATTTTTTTCCTAAGCTTTCCATTGGTGCAAAAATGCTTGCATTCTACATGAACATTTTGGAGAAACGCCGTTTACAAGCTGGCTGGTCCAAGCTGGCGTAGGAGCTGCAGCATATCTTATCTTTAAACGGGCATATCTCTTAAAATCCCATGTTGATTACCCTGTTTTATGGTTTGATCTGAAAGATCTTGACCTGAAATTTTGACTGGTGGGCTCAGTCTTGTAGCCTTTGTTGTTTATTCTATGTTAGGTAGGTTTACGACAGATGCTACAACGGAAGCTAGGATAGCGACGCAACTGAAGGCCAGGATTGAACATCATGAATGCTCAAAATGGCAGTGCGAGTGTGGTCACAGAGTCCAGCCCTTGGAGAGGCTAAACAGGAGCATCAACTTCACGATTGGAAGATTCATACCCGTCTCCTTCTAGAGAAAAGGTGGGTTTGGGAGGTGGTGAGCAACAAAGAGCGCGCTCCGCCTCCATAGGTAAAAGGCATCATCACAACTGAGGTGGCAACAGGGAAGACGCCAGAGAAAGGTATAGCAAATGCAAGTTCATCTACAACTGTAGCAGTAGCATATGAGGAGTGGAAGAAGAAGAATCAGCATGCTTATAGGCTCCTTGTCAATACCATGTCCAACCCGCATCTTCAGTACGTGAGTGATAAGGTAACTGCAAAAGAGGGGCGGGACACATTGTGGAAGAAGTATGATAGCAAGGAGCCTGCATTCCTCATGGTTTTGAAAGAGAAAATGATAGCGTGACAAAGGCAAGGTGGCAAAGGGATGGAGGCATACTTTGACAGGGCAAAAGAGGTAGCAAAGAAGCTGAAAGTAGCCTGCAACCATGTGGAAGAAATGCTTCATCCTCCTCTTGGTGACGTGACTGCCAACAAGCTATGACAAGGTGTGAGAGACACTATAGTGCCAAGCAACACACGACCTTGACTGCATCTTCACGCGCTAGGTGAAGGTGGAGATGCGTTGCACTGCAGCAAAGCGCAATGGTGGCATGAATAGAAAAGCAGCATTTGTGGCCACAAGCTCACAAATATAGTAGCAACAGCAGTATGGGTAGCAAAGAGGCATGAAAAAAAGGCAAAGGCCACTACTGCAAAAAGGAGGGACACTAAAAAAAGGGCTCTTTCAAGCCCAGGAGGGATCAAAAGGAGGAGCGTCAACACCTGAAAAATCAAGAATCCCTACAGTAACAGTAGTAGCACCAATCATAGTAGCGTCAACACCACCTGCAGCAACAGAAAAACAAGGCTAGAGTGTACCATTATGGCAACATGAACGAGGCAACGTGTTGACCTGATATGCTCCTTGTCCATCGCTGACATTTTGGAAGGCACAAGTTGGACAAAGTTGCACTGCTCCTTTGGAGTAATTCCCCTTAGTCTGGTCCACATAGACAAGGCATGCACTTCTCCTTTGGAGCAAGTCCCCTTGGTCTGAACAGGATAGTACACCCAACAAACACTACCTAGGATAACTCCTTCTGGCTTAGACATTCAAGTGTTACTCTCTAGAGCCAGAGGTCAAAATGTCAAATTCCAACCCAATGAGTTTTTTTTGTGTGACCAAAAGCGGGACAAGAGGGTTCTAAGAGGCATCTTAGAACATTCCAAGGTCCCTCTTGGTGGCTTGCTCCAATTGGCGGTCACAAGGAGCACCATGTAGGTAGGGAGGCTAACGCAATCCGGATTGCCACCAAAGTGGCTCATCCAAAGCGCCACTTCGCGCCTATGCTAGAGGTTGGCTCTAGGACTATAAGAACCTGTCTGTTGCCTGTCATTGAGTACAATTCTTACCTTTGAGACTCCTATCAAAGCTGTCTACTAGAGGCGGACTCTAAAGAAGAATTGGTTGGTCTCAGTCCCAAGAGTTGTCTCCTCTTGCAAGAGTGACAAGGAGCTGAGGACACAGTACAAGGGAGTGATTCCTATGAATTGCTTGGTCTTGAACCTTGGCTCCGAGGGTGATATCATCTCTTAGTTGAAATACCAAGACCGGTCAGCAGGAACCATTGTGTCGGAACCTGTTTTCTAGACCATGGCCTCAGGCAGGTTGACAAAGGGTTATGGGCCCATAGTGACTAGTTGTAAGGCACGCTTCTGCGTACTCCCTTGCCCTCTCTGTCTTGCACCGCGCATTAGCTCCATCAGCTCCATCTGTTCCAACTACTCCATCAGCTCCAACGGCGGGTGCTAGTACTTAGCAAACAAGGTCCAAGGATAAGCTCTGCCATTGACATATGACTTTGGGCCCTAACCTGGATAAGCTTTGCCCTTTGGGGCACGACCGTGGGTTCACTAGTGTGCGTTCATCTTTGTTTGTAGGTGCACAACGGCTAAGGGGTAAGCGACGGATATGCACCTACTAAGTTGGTAGCAGAAAACAGCCTTCATCAGCCTACATCGGCCTGAACAAAGCATAGAAGCATGGTAGTAGAACGACGGCACCCGTGACGCTCACTCTCAAGGAGGTCAACGATGGGATGTCGAAGTTGACAGGGTTTGGTTTTCCCTTGTGGAAATGGCAATTTTAGAGTATCACGAGGGTGCGTGGCTACTTGAAGATGTTCCTTGGAGAAAAGATTGAACCTTCAAAAACAAATCTTGGATATGAAGCATGGAGTGTCAAAAATCATATGGCGCTTGCAATTCTTGTGACATCAGTGCATGAGTCATAGCATCTCCACCTCCAAGGTATCACACGTGCATCAAAGGCTTACAAGAAGCTTGCACGTGTACAGCAATCAATGGCTCTTGCAAACCGCCTCTTCATCGTTCAAACGCTGATTTTGATGAGAGGGTGTGAGAGAGAGTCAATTATGGACTTCTTGTTGAAGTTTGGAGGAGTGCTGCGACAAGTGACCCAAATGAAATGGGAAATCAATACCAACATGCAGGTCATGATCTTCCTCATGGCGCTACTTGAAAGCTGGGGTCCTTTGATCACCATCTCTACGGTTTGGAAGGAGGAGGAGTTGATGTATGAGGGACTGTCCGAGTACGTGTGCAACGAGGCCATGTGTCACAGTAGTAGTAAGGCTAACATTTCAACATATGCCGCACAGTACGGTTGTCGTGGTAACAACTCCTTCTCTGGTCAGATTGGCACCGGAAGCGGTGGTGGTGGAAGAAAAGGGAAATGGTGGCGGTGGAAAGAGCTTAAACCGTCCTATGAAGTACCATAAATTCGGAAAGCCTGGGCATTGGGCACGAGAGTGCAGGGCTCCCGAGAAGGAAGACAAAGATCATGGTGGTAGATATGAGGGCAAGAGAATCGGTAAGAAGGTGTTGACAAACATGGTGGCTGAGAGCCTGTCGGCAACCAAGGGAGCGGCACTGCTCAAGCGCAAAGCCTACGTGCTCGATTTTGGCACAAACGACTAGTCTTCAAGGGACAAGGATGGGTTCATCTCCATTGGGCACACTGAACGTTGCTTCAGGTGTCCCAACAGCAACCTTTTCCATGCGTAAGGCAAAGGAGATAAGTTGATAAGCAACAATGTCAATGGCATTGAAAAAGCGTTAAAGCTGGAGAACGTCATCTACATGCCGTCGTTTGTAGCAAATATCTTCTCATTGTTTAAAATTAGATACCTCGATATGACAGTTGTTTTCACACAGGAGAAGACCGTCATTGTCAATAACAAGGACATCAAGATCTCCTAGCACAAGGAAAGTCTCGTCGTACAAGTCCTTAAAGTTGATGGACTCTAGGTGTTGCACACCAAGCCCCTTGAGAGTACAAAGTGTTAGAACTAGGGGAGAGAGGGAGCCCTGGAGTAGCAAACATGTCGGACAGGAAGGATATCACTTTTGCTGTAGAATGAATCTTGAATCATTCTAAACAATGGAATACATATGGAGCTACAGCATGGGCAAGGCAGCCGTTTTACAAGCCAAACCACTTAGCCATGGAGGCTAAGCCTCACACACTAGAGTCCATAATCTCTTGCAAGAGAGGAAATCAGCTTAGCAATCAGGCTAACCACTCACACACAAACTAGAGAGCTAGAAAATGCTTTCATGGAACACTCCTAGTGGATGACTTCCTTAATTTAAGGAGTGACATCGGCCGAGGCGCGCGCGCTTTGAGTTAGCCAAGGTGCGCGTGCTTTGGCTACCAAAGGCACTCCTCAGCTATTTATGCATTGTACTTGCCATTGTCTCAACTACTCTACTTGGTGTCTCTTGTTTGAGCTGTGTGCTTGAGACTGAGCTTGATATGAACCGCTAAGGCGGTTGCAATCTTGCTCGTGTGAGAGTGGTGACTTTCTTTGTTTGGCTCTCACACCAAGGAAGAAGAAGGCTTAGAGGGCGGGAGCCCTTAAGACCTTGAGCAAAAGCACCTGGGTAAGTAGGTCTCACCAGAGGCATAGTTAACTCCTTGGGGATGATCGTGATCCTTTGGTGAAATTCCCTTGGACAGTCGGCAGTTGCTATAATGTCAGCGCTGTTTTCTAGACCGAGCCTCAGGCCACGTGACTCACGAATAACAGAAGAGTGATGGGCCCACACCTAGTGTGAGACTTAGTTGCAAAAAGCATAAAGGTTGCTCAGTAGCTTAGCAAACGTGAGGAGTGGAGATACTCTATCACACCTACAGGTGTTCGTCCTTGGCCCCCCGTCCAAGACCTCTCATCAGCCTAACATCGGCTCCATGAGCCTGACATCGGCATCAACAGCAGGTATAGCAGAGCGGTCTCAATGGAAGCAGATCCGCCTCAACCGTACGTACCATGGCACCACCTACCGTCGAGGAGAAAGGCAAGAGCGCCATGAAGGAAGGCTCGTGAACCAACACACCTGTGGCTACCACTCGAGCTGTGACGTCCATTGTAGAGGTAGGGAGTGACATTCATGCGCCAATTCCTAAATTTGATGGGACAGTGTTCTCGCTCTGGAAGTGGCAGTTTGATATCATAGTCGATGACCGTGATCTCCTCCCCTACTTCACAAGGGAGGCTGCCCCACCACTTTCATCCCAACCATAGGAGCTCGCAGTGTGGAAGCGGACCAATAAGAATTGCATGGCCATTCTGGTCTCAACACTGTAGCAACATCTGCTCTCTCATATCTTAGGCCACACAAACACAGCTGAGGTATACAAGAAACAATGCAAGGTCTACCAGACTGACCCCCTCGCCAACCGTTTGTTCATCCTCCCAACGTTGCAGAGGATGCAGCTGATTGAAGGCGAGGACGTCCTAAAATTCTTGCAGCAGTTTGAGAATCTCCTTCACCAAGCCAGCAACATTCGCTGGAGCCTTGAAGCCAACATGTAGGGGATGATTCTCTTCATGGCTCTTCCACCAAGCTGGAGCCCCATGATTACTGTGATTGGTGGCTGGCTAGAGGACCACGTGAAGTACTCCAGCATCTCAAAGTACATCCGCAATGAGGCTATGCGGCGTAGCCATAGGGAAGCCAACATTGCAGCCTCTGCTAAGGGCGCAGCAAGCAGCAGCGGCACTAGCAACTCGAGACAGCAGCAGGGGCAGGCGGCAAGGGGAAGTACAAGCGACGCCCTAGCAACTACCACAACTGTGGCAAGGCAGGGTACTGGGCACGCGAGTGCCGTGCTCCAAAGAACAAAGGGGTCAAGGGAGTGGGAGAGAAGGATGACAAGGGAGGCAAGGGTGGGAAGCAGCCCACCGCACTGATGGCACAAGGCACGACTGGCGCTAGCAATGCACTCCTTAAGCTAGGGGCCTGTACACTTGACTCTTGCACAAATCACCATTCCACCAATGATAAATGGGGGCTCACCTCCATGGGCCCCTGCCACCTCAACTTCCGGTGTGCTAACGTGAGGGTGGAACCAGCTGTAGGGGTGGGTGACAAGCTGGTCACCATCCAACTGAATGGCCAAGAGAAGGAGCTCAAGCTAACCAAGGCAGTCTATCTGCTCAACTTTGTTGCCAACCAACTGTTTGTGGGCCAGATTACTGACCGAGACATGACGATGGTCTTCCACAAGAACAGGGCCATTATCCTTCCCACGTTGGCAGTGAAAACATAGTATGCTGCAAAGAGTGTGGTGGTGGATATTCCACGCGTGGACGGCCTCTACATCCTCCAAACCAAGGTAGAGGGTGCTGCCAAAGCTGGGGCAGCCATGACTGCCGGGGGCCGATAGGTGGTAGAGGAAGAAAGCAGCCGCACGTCAACAGCAGCAAATATAACAAAACTCCTGGAAGCTGCAGCACCCAACCAACCCAAAGCAATTGCTGGGACTGCCACGACATCAAAAGCGAGCTATGGCTAAGACATTTGGCACAGGCGCTTGACCCATGCTGCCCACTCCACGTTGGAGACAATGGGCAAGCACGAGCTGGTACAAGGCCTGTCCTAGGGGAAGGGAGAGGGTGTGGGGAAGGTGAAGAATGTATGTGAGGCTTGCCTCATGGGCAAGGCTAAGAGGAAAGGGCACAAGGGGAGCAAGCACGGAAATTTGGCAAATAAACCTCTCGAGTTGGTCCACACCGACGTGTGCGGGCCAATGCAGACAGCCTCAGTCAGAGGCTGGAGGTATTTCCTCACCTTCACAATTGACAAAACGAGGAAGATATGGATGTACTTTATGAAGTAGAAGAGTAAGGTAAAGGAGCATCTACTACACTTTGCCGCAATGGTTGAGCTGCAGACTGGCAAGAAGGTCAAGGCCCTTCGTTGTGATAACGGTGGGGAATACAAGGCTTGTGAAGGGTGGCTGGCGGAGCAAGGGATACGGTAAGAAAGAACAGTACTTTAGTCGCCCGAGAGCAACGGCGTTGGTGAACGACTGAACCAAACAATCCTTGGGATGGTAAGAATGATGTTATATGAAGCAAAGCTACCAGGATGGTTCTGGGCCGAGGCTAATAGGACATCGGCCTACATCATCAACCTCACACCTGCATCAGCCCTTGGAGGAAAGGCGAAAAAGAAGGAGCCGCTAGTGACCCTACAAGAGGCATCGTCGGCAGCAAACCAAATGTCTCACATCTGCGGGTGTTTGGCTGCAATGCTCATGCCAAGAAGCTGACAAGGGAGGGTGCCCGTAAGTTGGATCCGTAGGCCAAGAAATGTTTTTTTTGGGGTACGACAGTGGCCAACGCTCTTACAGGCTTTGGGACCTACAAGGCAACAAATTGATTTGTAGTAAACACGTGGACTTCAACGAGGCTGTTGTAGGATCAGAGGACCAGTTCAAGACGAGCCAATGCCCAAACCGGGTGAATGGCTAGTTTCATTGGAGACATGCAATGAGGCACCACAAGGATCAAGTAGCATTAAGGCAATAGAGGCAAGAGGAGTGGTAGCTTAAGGAACAGCCCAAAAAGAGGACTCTAATGTTGATTCAGATTCCTCCTTCTCTGATGATGAGGACTCTTCCACAGAGGGAGAGTCTGTGGTAAGAGAACCAGAGCAGCAAGAGCAGTAGTAACAGGAGCAGCAGCAGCAACCGTCGCAAAATCAGGCGGTAAGACGTAGCTCGTGCTTATCTATCCCACCACGACAACATGATGCTACAACTGGTGAGTAGACTGGTCTGAGTTATGCCTTCGTGGCTCAGGGAGAGACGTCCACACTGGTAGAAGCACTTACTCTACCGGATGGGGCCAAGTGGAAGGCCGCCATCAAAAGCGAGTTGGCCTCACACAAGGAGAACAGGACATGGAAGCTGGTAGACCGGCCTACAAGCTCTCACGTTGTAGGGTGCAAGTCGGTAATGGTCAAAAAGCTGAAGGAGGATGGGACCATCGAATGCCACAAGGTGCGGCTGGTGGCCAAGGGTTTTGCGCAGCAGCCGGGAAGCAAGTACGATGCGCTGTACGTGCACGTCGTCACCTTTGCAACGATCCGGTCTCTCCTTGCAAAAACAGCAACCAAGAACTTAGAGGTTCACTAGATGGATGTCAAGACTGCATTCCTCTACCAAAAAGCTTGACGAATAAGTCATGATGGACGTGCCTGAGGGGGTGGATGCACCAACGAGAAACGTTTCCAAGCTCGACAAGTCATTGTATAGGCTGAGACAGGCCCCGAGGTGCTGGTACAAGGAGATGGATGCCTTCTTGGAGGGGTCCAGGTACGGTCACTGCAAGAACATCCTTAGAATGTATGTACGAGAGGACGAGGATGGGCTCGTCTTGGTAGCTCTTTACATTGATGACCTCGTCATTTGCGCATCATCGAAAAAGCTGCTGAAGAACATCAAGATGCAACTAAGCAGCCGGTACCAGATGAAGAACATGGGACCTCTTGAATACCACCTAGGCATCAATGTCACGCGGGACTGCTTAGCCTGCACCATCGGGCATAGCCAGACCAAATGCATTGATCATATCCTCAAGCGGTACAACATGGAGGGCTGCAAACCCGTCAGCACCCCCATGGCAGCAGATTGCATCCTCACCTCAGGTGCCGCTCCTACTAACAAAGCAGAGCAGGTCGACATGGCAAGCATGCCATATCAGTGTGCCGTGGACAATCTAATTTATGCGATGGTCGCAACTCGCCCCGACATCTGCCACGCTGTGGGGCAGGTGAGTAGGTATGTGGCCAACCCTGGGCCACAATACTGGCAAGCAGTGAAACGGATCTTTTGCTACCTGAAGGGCACGCGACACTTGGGCATCCAGTACGGTGGGGTGCCATAGCTGGAATCCTTGTGGCTCATGGTCTATACCAATGCAGATTCGGCCGGGAATGTCCACAACCGCAAGTCCACGTCAGGCTACGTGTGCGTGCTGAACACAAGAGCTGTGTTATGGGCAAGCCGCAAGCAGGACTACGTTTCCCTCTCCATTGAGTACATCGCTCTAGCGGAAGCATGCAAGGAGACAATGTGGCTGCACAACCTGCTCTAAGAGATACGAGCACCTCAATCGGCCGCAACGGTGGTCAAGGTGGATAACAAGTCTGCCATTGACATGTCCAAAAATGGCACATTGACGCGGAGGACAAAACACATCGATTTTGGGTACCACTTCAGTCGCGACCTGGTCCCTAAGGGAGTGCTAGAGCTGGAGCACGTTGCGTCCAAGCTCAACTGGGCAGAGATGCTGAAAAAACCCTTTCACCGAGAACTCCACCTTCCAAAAAGATAGGATATTGGCATTAAGAGCACAAGTGACCAAGACTGAAGACAGGACAAGTGCTCATAGGTGTAAGGGAGAGATTGTTGTTACATGCAAGCCCCTTGGCCACTAGTCTCCAGAATTGGCAAGCAGTGGACGGACCAAGCATGCACTGCTCATGTGGAGCAAGTCCCCTGGGTCCTGTCCAACAGACCAGGCATGCACTGTCCTTGTTCAAGGATAAGTCCCCTGGGTTTTTCTCATGATGGCTACTCAAATTGTCAATCAAACACTTCAAATGGAAAGAGCAGGTATCCAAGTGTCAGCTGTCCATGTTTCGGGCTCATCCAACAGTCGGACTGGAAGATTCAAGATGTGCCTTGGATCAGGGGATGTCTTCCCTGATTAAGGAGATGACCTCCTTAATTCAAGGAGTGACATTGGCCAAGGTGCGCGCACTTCGGGTTAGCTGAGGCGTGTGTGCTTCGGCTATGAAAGGCACTCCTCAGCTATTTATGCCTTGTACTTGCCATTGTCTCAACTACTCCTTCACTTGATGTCTCTTTTTTGAGCTGTGCGGTTGAGACTTAGCTTGATATGAACTACTAATGTGGTTGTAATCTTGCTCGTGTGAGAGTGCTGACTTAATTTGTTGGGCTCTCACACCAAGAAGAAGAAGGCTTAGAGAGCGGGAGCTCCTAAGACCCTGAGCAAAAGCACATGGGTCCTTATGTCTCACCAGAGTCAAAGTTAATTCCTTGGGGATGATCGTGATCCTTGGGTGACATTCTGTAGGACGGTCGGCAGTTGCCATTTTGTCGGCACTGTTCTTTAGACCAGAGCCTTAGGCCACGTGGCTTAGGAATAGCAACATAACCCACATTCCCATGGGGAATCGCCATGTGTCTATGGCTAGCACACAAGGATCTCACCTCACCTAAAACGTATGGAGAGGTACTTTTTTATTTGTTAACACACTCTGACAAGGCAACCCAAGAATCTAGGACCTTTTTTCATAGTTTTGCCATCGGGTCTTGACTCTAGACCTCTTGCCTTTTTCTTTTCTTAGGCTAAGGCATGGAACAATCACTCATGGTCACCCAGATACCGGCGGTCAACGACCCTGAAAACTTTGAAAAGTCATATGCCTCAATCCGACCGTTGGATCCGCCTAAAGCTTGGACCATGGAGGCAAACTCCATCGACACAGATGCTGAGCTCAGGCAAAGGCAGATTGGCCATGTGGCCGATAGCTCAAAGCAATCTATGCAGCAGCACAAAGTGGTTCATGGGATGGATGGATGTAAGGCCAAGGATGAGGGAAAGTACAGGAAGCTCTGTGAGCCATGCTTTCAAGGCAAGGCAAAGAGAAAGCCCTTTGAGCATGATGGGCAAGGTGGGGGGGAAGTATTGGACCTGATTCACTCTGATGAGTGCAGAGCATTCCGCACTCCATCGAATGGCAAGAGCATGTATTTCTTGACCTTCATCGATGACCATTGTTGCAAGATGTGGATCTACTTCATCAAGACAAAGGGAGAGGCAAAGGAGAAGCTGCAAGAGTTTATGAGGATGGTAGAGCGGCAAACAAACAAGAAGGTCAAGGCACTGGGCACGGACAACGGTGGTGAGTACAAGCGTGCAAAGACAAGTAGAGCCAACACGGCATTAACCACCAGACCACCACACCTTACAGCCTACATACAAATGGCGTTGCCACACACATGAACTAGGCTATCCTTGGCATGACACGAAGCATGCTCTTCGACACCAAACTCCCACCTGGCTTACGTGTTGAAGCTGTAAGAACTGCTTTCTACCTCGTGAATCTAACTGCGATAGCTGCAATTGGAAGGCGTGGTAAGAAGCAAGAAGAGAAATAGCTCAGGACACGACAGGATGCTTGGTTGAGGAAGAAGCTAGATGCCTCACACTTGAGGGTCTTTGGCTGTCATTCCTTGGCAAAGGTCCAATCAAAAGAAGGTAGTGGCAGGCTGGAAGATCTGTAATAGTCGGATACAACACTACACACAAGGTGTAAAGGCTGTAGGATCAAGCAGCTGGAAAGCTCATCAAGAGCAAAGATGTTGAGTTTGAAGGAAGGACGCTCAACAAGGGAGAGTTGCGGGACCCTGTCCATGCTCGCAAATCAAGAGAGTGGGTTAGGCTGCTAGAATAGAGTGATCACGCACTTGAGAAGTGGGAGATGATGCTGTTGAAGGATAGTGCTACACGGAGAGTGGTCTGCAAGCTCACATAGTGACATACTCAGACATTAAGTCTGAATCATCCGAGGCATCTGGGTCAAAGTCCGAGGCCGGTGGCTCTTCCTCAAACGGATCACTAGCAACGTAGGAGAAATAGAAGCATATTAGCCATGAAGCACCACCACTAACACTCCGGCGTATTACGCGCTAGACAAAACCTCCGCGTGAGCATGATGTTGAGGGTGCGCAATGGACCGTACTAAGCTGGTCATGCTTTGCTCACGGAGAGCCTATGAGCGTAACTGAGGATATGATCATGCCAAATATGGCCAGTTGGAAGGAGGCTGTAGATAGCGAACTTGCATCCATTGAAGAGAACGGAACATGGGTTCTGGTGGACAAGCTCCTTTGTCAACCTACCTGAGGCAACGGTCTAGAAAACGGGTTCCGACACAATGGTTCCCGCAGACCGCTCTTTGTATTGCAGCCAAGAGATTATATCACCATCTGAGCCAAGGTTCCACACTAAGTACTTCATATGAATTACTTCATTGCATTGTGTCTTTACCACCTGATCCCTTTCACACGAAGAGCGAACTCCTAGGGCTTAGACCAACCAATGCTTCTTTAGTGTCTGCCTCTGGTGGACAACGCTGTTAGGAGTCTCAAAGGTAAGAACTGTACTCAATAACAGGCAACTGACAGGTTCTTATAGTCATAAAACCAACACCTAGCCTAGGCGCATAGTGGCTCCATAGATGAGCCACTTTGGGGAGAATCTAGATTGCATCATTCTCCCTGCCTACATGGCGCTCCATACAACCGCCTAGTGGCACCAACCACAAGCAAGGACTTTGGAATGTATGAAGTTGTCTCTTAGAACCTTCTTGGCCCCCTTTTGGTCACAGAGAAAATTAGTCACCGGGCTAAGACTTGATCTAGTGACCTTTCGCTTCAGAGACTAACTCTAAAATGTCTTAGCCACCAGGAATTGCCCTTGGTAGTGTTTGTTGGCTATACTATCATGTTTAGACTAAGGAGACTTGCTCAACAGGAGCAGTGTATGCCTTGTCTATCTCAACCAGACTTAGTCGACTTGTTCCAAGGGAGCAGTGTATGCCTAGTCTGTCATGTGCCTGTCCAAATGTTAGCGATGGACAAGGAGCGTATCCGGTCAACAAACTCTCCCTTGGACCCCTGTCCATTACCTCTGAGATCTATCCTGTTTCCACCAGTCTTGGCCTCAGTCTTCGTCCACTACGTTGACCATACTGATGCCTCGAGTACCTGTAGAGTGTAATTCGCTGTCCAGCGCCTTTGTCATCCTATCTGCAAGCATCTTCTCGTTTTCCACATGTTTGAGGTCCACAATATCCTTTACAACCTAGTTGCCTGAGTAGTGGTACCTGATGTCGATGTTCTTGGTTTTCCGAGAGATGATGTCATCCTGCACCATTTTCATGGTACTCTTGTTGTTGATGCGGACCTCTGTTACCTCTTTTTGTGGCACTTTCATCTCAGCAAGCAAATTGCATAGCCATTATGTCTCCTTCCATGCTTTACACAGAGCGATGTGCTCTACCACAACTGTAGAGAAGACAAAGCCTTGTTTTCTGCTTGCCAAAGGGACAACACCATCGTTGAAGAGGAACACAAAGTCCAAGGTGGACTTCCTCTCATTGATTATTCCTCCCTAGTAAGGGTCTGTGTACCACACCAGCCGTAGCGGGTGAGATCCTTCTTGGCATCCAAATTGGAGTCCCATGTGTCGGCTCTTTTGTAGATACCGCATGATACGCTTGACTGCTTGCTCATGATGTGGCCCTTGATTGGGCACAAACCTGCTCACTTGTCACACAGCAAAGCAAATGTGAGGGCATGTTCTTACCATGGCATATATGAGGCTGTCAACAGGAGACTGGTAGGGAATGTTCTCCATCTCACGCCAGTCTGCTTCCATGCTAGGGCTCATGGAGGAGGAGAGCTTGATGTCTGTTACCATGGGTGTGGTGATGGGCTTGCACTCCTCCATGTTATGCTCTTGAGGACCTCCATGATGTACTTGGTCTAATTCAACTCGATGGTGCCTGCTGCTCGATTTTGGTGGACGGCTTTCCCGAGGTAAAACTTGAGTGGACCCATGTCCTTCATCTTAAACCTGTTGCTAAGATCTGTCTTGAGCTTGTTCAAGAGCTCGTCTTACAACAAGCAGATGATCAGGTCGTCCACGTACAGTGCATCCAGCATCAAGCCTTGTTCATCCTCCTTCACATAGACACTGGGGTCATGCTAACAGTGCGTGAAGGTGAGCCTTGCAATGAAGCCATCCATCTCCTTGTACCACATCCTTGGGGCTTGTTTTAGCTCGTAGAGTGCTTTGACCAGTTTGCAAACCTTGCCATCTGGAGCTTTCACTTACTCGGGCACTTCCATTAGCACTTCTTTGTCTAGCTGGCCATACAGGAAAGCTGTTTTGATGTCCATCTGGAGGACCTCCAAATCTTCAGCAGCAGCGATGCCCAACATGGATCTGATGGAGGCAAAGGTGACGAACGGCACGAAGGTCTCCACATACCCCGAGCCTTCACGCAAAAAACCCTTTCACCAAAACTCTTGCCTTGTACTTGTTGATGGTACCATCCTGCTTGAACTTCTTTCGGGGTACCAACTTTGACCCCACGACGTATGCGTATGGGGATTGTCCACATGAACCCACGCTATGTTCTCTTCAATAGATGCGAGTTTACTATCCACTACCTCCTTCCACTTGGCCGCATCTGGCATGTTCATAGCCCCCGTTACGGTCACAAGGTCTCCATCAGCAAAGCATAACCAGCTGAGTCTGGTCCATTCGACACTCTCACTGTCGTACTTGGGCGGAGGTTTCGTTTCGCGCGTACTGCGGCGCAATCTTGCTGGTGGTGCGTCAAGGCTTGGTTGCTTCTATTTCCCCATGCACTGCAAGTGATCCGTTGTATGTTAAAAAGCCACCGGCCTCTGAGTTGGACTCAAAGGCTTGAGACAACTTTGAATCAGTGTCAAAGTCCGCCGTTGTGTCAGCGTGTACAGCCACGTTTCTTGCAGCACCATCCTTCACTGGCACCATCTGCCGGTTCTCAGGTGCTTGATCCACTGACTGAAGCAACACAACTTACTCTCTTGATTTGGTAGCATGGACAGGGTCCAGCGACTCTCCCTTACCAAGCCTCCTTTTATCAAACTCCACATCTTAGCTCTGGATGAGCCGCTTGGTCCCATAGCCTTTACGCCATGTGTACAGTGTCGTATCCAACCACTACGGAGTTGATAGCGCGTGCCTTTAGCTTGCCATTTCCTTCTCCTACTTTGACCATTGCCCAGGCAGTACAACCAAAGACCCTCAAGGTAAAGGCATCTGGCTTCTTCCCTAACCAAGCCTCTTGTGGCGTCTTCAGGTGCTTCTCTTGCGACTTCTTACCACGTCTTCCAAGCGCGGCTGCCGGAGTGAGATTCACGAGGTAGAAAGAAGTTCTCGTAGCTTCAGCCCAGAAGCGAGCTAGGCGTTTGGCGTCAAAGAGCTTGCTTTGTGTCATGCCCATGATAGTCTGGTTTATCCGCTTGGCAATGCCATTTTCTGTGGGGGGTGTAAGGCGTGGTGGTCTGGTGGTTGATGCCATGTTGGCTAAACCAGCCTTTGCACGCCTCGTACTCACCATCGTTGTCCGTGCGCAATGCATTGACCTTCTTGCTTGTCTGCGGCTGTACCATGGCAAGAAACCCTTGCAGCTTCTCCTTGACCTCTCCCTTTGTCTTGAGGAAGTAGATCCGCGTCTTGCGACTATGGTTATTGATGGAGGTCAAGAAATTGTATGTACACATCAGAGTGAATCAGGTCCATGATTGCTGCCGCACGTTGCCCATTATGCATAAAGGCCTTTCTCTTTGCCTTGCCTTGGAGGCATGGCTCACATAGCTTGTTGCACTTTCCCTCATCCTTGGCCTTGCATCCCTCTATCCCATGAACCACTTCATGCTGTTGCATAGCTTGAAGTGTGCTGTCAGTCACATGGCCAAACCGCTTGTACGAGTGCTAAGCATTTGTCTCCGTGGAGTTGGCCACCATGGTAACGGCCTGTGGTGCAATATCAAGCTTTCGAGACTTGGGCTCTTCAACTGCCGCATATCCCTTTTTTGTACTCTTAAGGTTGTGGGTTGCAGCACGCAGAGCCCATGAACAATTGGGACTTGTGCGACGAGACTCTCCTTTGGATATGAGACCTTGATGTTCTTGTTCTTGATTATCACGGCCTCCTCCCCCATGAAGACGACCGTCATCCCGTGGTCCGTGATGTTGGACACTGACAAAAGGTTTTGCCGCAAAAGACAGATGTAGACGATGTTCTTCGGGTTTAAGTCCTTTTTAGCACCGTTCACCTTGATGCTGATCTACTTATCTCCCTCGCCTTGCGCATGGACAAGGCTACTGTTGGCACTCCTGAAGCAACGATGAGTGTCCCTAATGGAGATAAAGCCATCCTTTTCCCGTGAAGAGTGGTAGTTCCTTTAAGAGTCGAGCCTGTAGGCTCCACGCTTGAGCAATACCAGTCCATTGGTTGCCGGCACACACTCAGCCATCATGTTTGCCAATTCCTTCTTACCCTTTTGTTTTTTCGCATATCTACCACCATTATCTGCCTCTTCCTTCTTGGGAGCCGTGCGCTCCCGTGCCCAAAACCAAGGCTTGCCACAGTTATGGCATTTTTCAGGATGATTTGGACTGTTTTCACCACCATTATTGCCTTTTCCTCCACCGCCACTGCTTGTGTTGCTGATCTGACTAGAAGAGAAGTTGTTGCCACGACCACCATACCGTACATAGGCTGAAATGTTGGCCTCACTACCCCTACGACACATGGCCTTGTTGCACACGTATTTGGACTCTGCCTCATACGTCAAATCCTTCTCCCTAAAATCACCAAAGAAGTGATCAGAGGACCCCAGCTTTCAGGTAGCGCCATGATGGGGATCATGGTCTGCATGTTGGTGCCGATTTCCCAGTTCATTTAAGTCACTTATTGTAGCAATCCTTCAAACTGCAAAAAAAAGTCCAAAATCGACTCTCCCTCGCTCACCCTCCTCGAAATCATCTTTCAAAGGATGAAAAGGCGATTTGCAAGAGCCGTTGATTGGTTTATACGTGCAACCTTGTCCTAATCCTTTGATTCACGTGTGATACCTTGGAGGTGGACATACTCTGACTCATGCACAGATGTCACAAGAATCGCAAACACCATGTCATTGTTGACACTCCACGTTTCATAAGTATTGGAAAAGGAGCCATCTGGCTCAGTTTCAGTTCCATAGGAGCAAGTTCCGAGAAAGTACCAGATGCCTACTTAGATTGTTGATCCGACTTCACCATCGGAAAGATCAGGTGGAAACATCTCTACGGTCCAAGTTTGAGGCCAATCCAACGGGCGGATTGGGAGATATGAATTTTGGAAGTTTTGGGGGTCATAGAGCGCCGATGTCTGGGTGGCCATGGGTGATGGCTCCATGCCTTAGCCTAAGAAAAGAAAAATGCAAGAGGTCCAGGGTCAAGACCTGATGGGAGAAATATCCAAAAAAGTCCTTGGTCTTAGGATTGCCTTGTCAGAGTGTGCTGAATAGGATAAACGTACCTCTCCTTACTTTTTAGGTGAGGTGAGATCCTTGAGTGCTAGCCATGGACACATGGCGATTCTCCATGGGTTTGTGGGTTATGTGACCACTAGGAGTGTGCCATGAGAGCATTCTCTAGCCCTCTAGGTCGTGTGTGAGTGGTCAGCCTGATTGCTAGGCTGATTTCTCGCCTTGTGTGAGATTATGGACTGTATAGTGTGAGCCTTAGCCTCCATGGCTAAGTAGTGTGGCTTGTGAGAGGGCTGACTTGCCCAAGCTCTAGCTCTATATGTACTCCATCATTTTGAGTGATTCAACAACCATTCTTCAGCACAAGTGATGCTCTTCCAATCACACATGCTCGCAGCTCCAAGGCTCCCTCTCCCCTCAGATCTAACATTAGGTATCGGAGCCTAGTTCTACTACTTTCGGCCAGCACACACCGTCACTTTGAGAGTAACAGGTTCAGATGAGACCTTCACCATATTTGATAATCGACCACTGGATCTTGAAGTTCAAGAGACAAGATTTTCAACGAGCCCTAAATCGCGAAGATCCAACGATCGGATTGAGAGTTATGCTCAAGACAAGGTCGGCCAGGGCTACACTCTTATCTATGTGTAAGACTGTCGCCTTGTGATGACCGTAACTCACTTGTTTCTTCGTCAAATTTACAAAGTGGCACATGCGAATTGTAGTATTTTTCATCACCTTTCCATTGGTACAAATCTATTTGCAATCCATTGTTTAGTTTGGGAGAAACGCCGTTTACAAACTGGCTGGTCTGATTTGGAGTAGGAGCAGAAGCATACACTATATTCAAGAGGGCATATATTTCAAAATCCCCTGTTGATGGCCCTGTTTTATGGGTCGATCCAAAAGGTTTTGAGCTGCATTTTCCAGTGGTGGGCTCCATTTATCCAAATTCATAGTGTGCTATGATCTACAGTCCATTTACTGTCAGACAGATTCTGACGCAGCAGCAGAAGCAAGGCTAGCGCCGCCATCCAAGGGCAGCGCTGAGCATCTCCAAGGCTAAAAATGGCAGCAGCTGGCGTTGTAACAGCAGCCCAGCCTTTGGAGAGGCTGGAGGGACGCGCCAACGTCACATTTTGGAAGATCCATACACGCCTCCTTTTGGAGGAGAGGGGCTTGTGGGAGGTGGTGAGCGGCGACGAGCCGGCTCCAGTTCCACAGGCAAAAGGCATCACCGCAACGCAGGTGGTGGCGGGGAAGACGCCGCAAAAGGGTGCAACTGATGCGGGTTCTTCTATAGCTGTACCAACGGTGTACGAGGAGTGGAAGAAGAAGGACAGGCAGGCCTACAGGTTGCTTGTCAACACCATCTCCAACCCGCATCTTCAGTACGTGAGTGACAAGGCTACTGCAAAGGAGGGGTGGGACACATTGTGCAAGAAGTATGAGAGCAAGGATCCTGCATTCCTCATGCTTTTGGGGGAAAAGATGATGGCGCTGAGAATCCAGGGTGGTGAAGGGATGGAGGCCTATCTGGACAGGGCAAAGGAGCTGGCGTAGCATCTGAGAGCGGCCGGCAACCCTGTGGAAGAGACACGCTTCATCCTCTTCTTGCTGAGGGGACTCCCAACCAGCTACAAGACGGTACGAGAGACGCTAGAGTGCCAGCCAACTCTCAACCTTGACTTCATCTGCACACACCTAGTGTAGGTGGAATTGCGTCGCAATGGAGCAAAGCACAATGGTGGCGGTAGTAGTGAAGCAGCTGTTGTGGCCACGACCTCACGCAACTAGCAGCAACAGCAGTAGCCTGGGCAGCAAAAAGGCAGAAAGAAAGGTAAATGCCACTACTGCCAGAAAGAGGGACACTACAAAAAGGAATATTTCAAGCTAAAGAGGGACCAAAAGGAGTAGCAGCAGCAGCAGTCATCACAGCAGCAACAGAAAAAGATGCACCAGCAGCAGCAGCAGTCAGAGTAGCGTCAGCAGCAACAGCAGCAGCAAAACCAGGCTGGTGTGCGACACTTTGGCAACATGAATGTGGCCAAGGAGGTGCCCGACCGTCTCTTTATGGCAAAGTCTGACATGTCGTAGGTGGAGAAGGCGGATCTCGCATGGTACAAGGACTTAGGATGTACCAAGAGCCTCACACATCACAAGGAGAAGTTTACACAGCTGTTGTCCATCCCTCACTGTCATATCGCTATGGGTGATGATCGGGTGGTGTATGCTGAGGGGATCGGGATTGTGGAGATGAGGTTGGAGACCCCACGTGGCATTGAAGTGGGAGTGTTCCATGGCGTGCTGTATGTACCTCATGCTACATTCAACCTCCTCTCAGTCTCCTCTCTTACAAATACAGGACTGCGCATTGTCTTCAATGATGACTATGGCTTCATCCTCAACAAGGATACAGGAGAGGAGTTGGCCAGGTCGGTGAAGGAGGGCGACATGTACCACCTGCTGGGGGCCACCAAGATCTTGCGTGACCAGAGTCTTGCAGCAATGGTGCAGGCGACAGATGGCAAGATCTGGCATGTGCGTTATGGCCACATCGTCATGCGCGCCTTGCAGCAGCTTCAAGCAAAGCAGATGGTGTGTAACCTACCTACCATCTCTAACTTTGAACAGAAGTTGTGCATCGGCTGTTTGGAGGGGAAGCAGCACAGGGAGGCGTTCTCTAGAGCAGGGCAGCGTGCGAAGGAGGTGTTGGAGCTGGTCCACTCGGACTTGTGCGGACTGATGCAGACCCAGAGCTTTGGGGTTTCTAGGTATTTCTTGACCTTCATTGATGATATGAGCCGTTACACTGATGTGTACTTCCTTCCTTCGAAGGACCAGTGCTTTGACAGGTTCAAGGAGTTCAAGGCCATGGTGGAGAACGAGACTAGCAAGAAGATCAAGGCGCCGCGCAGCGACTGCAATGGAGAGTACCTAAGTAAGGAGTTCCAGGACTACATCATAGCAGCTAGCATCAAGGCACAGCGTACCGCTCTGTACTCGCCGCAGCAGAACGGTGTAGCAAAACATGCCAAACGTACAATTGTAGAGTCTGTGCGCTCCATGCTGCACGCGGCTCGACTGACCTACGAATTTTTGGCTTAAGCCGTGAGCACTGCGGTCTACATCAAGAACCGTAGTCTAACTAAGGCGCTGGAGCAAATGACGCCGTACGAGGCGTGGTTCGGCAAGAGACCGAGCGTAGGTCATCTCTGAGCATTTGGTGGCCTGGCGCACATGTACGTGCCCAAGGAGAAGTGGCGGAAATGGGACGAAAAGAGGGCGCAGATGCTGATGATTGGCTACGACGTGGCAAGCAAGGCGTATCGCCTCTACGAGAGGGATACAGGCCACGTCATCATCTCCAGAGATGTCGTCTTCAGCGAGAGCCACATCATTGGCACCAACATTGTCTATGAAGAGGCTGCAGAACCAACAGCTGACAGGACAGTGGGAGCCAAAATCCTTCCTGACCTAGTCTCTCCCAATCCTTCCTCTACTGTGACTGTGGGAGAATCACTCTACTCACCCATGTCTGATGGAGTAGATACATCAGCCTCATTGGCAGAAGCTGAGGAGGGAGATGCAGCACCACCAGCAGCAGTAGTTGTGCCAGTAGCACCGCGCCAGCTGCCCACTAACGCTCCAGCACCAAGTCGCAGGTACCCTCTTAGGGTGCGTTACAAGCCTGGTGAGCGCGGCCATTTGTCGATGCTGGAGAAACCAGAACAGATGAACGTCGTAGCTGCAGCAGATTCAGATGAGCTAACGTCATGCAAGGAGGCCATGGCCGCACCGAATGAAGTAGATTGGGCGCAAGCCGTGGAGCAGGAGATACAGTCGCAGTTGGACAACGGCACGTGGGAGCTCACTGAGCGTCCAAATGGACGTAAGGTAATCAAGTGCAAGTGGGTCTTTAAGTAGAAGCGGGGAGCAGATGGTAACCTGGAAAAGTAGAAGGCGAGGCTGGTCGCCAAGGGCTACTCGCAGCAGGAGGGCATAAACTAAAAGGAAACTTTTGCCCTTGTTGCAAAGTTTGCCTCTGTGTGCATGCTCCTCTCTTATGCAGCAACTGAGGACTTCAAGGTTCACCACATGGATATCAAGACGGCATTCTTGAATGGTGAATTGGAGGAGGAGATTGACATGGAGCTGCCGGAGGGGTTTGTCATGGATGGCCAGGAGCACCTGATTTGCAAGCTGCGGAAGTTGCTGTACGGCCTCAAGCAAGCTTCACGTTCTTGGAACCAGAAGTTGGATGCAACGTTGCAGTGCATGGGATTTGAGCGTAGCGAGTGTGACTACAACGTGTATTGCTGGCAGCATGGGCATAAGATCCTCATCATCATTGTCTATGTGGATGACATGCTCCTCCTTTCGAACAGCATATCTGCACTGCATGAGTTTAAGGAGGCCATGCAGGAGCGCTTCTAGATGTCTGATCTCAAGGAGGCATCATACTTCCTCAGCATCCAGATCACGCGTGACCGCAAGTCCCGCTCTCTCTTGCTGCAATAGAGCCGCTACTGTCAAGCAGGGATCCACCGCATCTCCGTAGAGGAGAAGATGGATCCGCAGAGGGGAAATCGCCGCTACCCACAGATCCGCGGAACTAGGCTTCCGTGACCAGAGATCCGCGGAGGAGGACAAATGGGAAACCGCGTCATGTCCCACATGCCTAAAAACCATGTAGATGGGGAAAGGTGTGCTGTTTGCACAAGATCCGTGCACCGCGAGCGCCCGGTGGCGGGCAACTCTACTTGGAAGGGCCAGTGTCACCAATGCGTGTGTAATGAGCTCCTAGAGGCAGACTGCTACCTTATCTTCATCGCGGAAACCCGAGAACCTGCTTGCGCAGCCTGCCACGAGGGGATGGCGGAGTTCGGCAAGGGATGTGGCATGTGGTTAAAGATGTGCCATCTGCGGTGCGATAAGAGGGGCAAGGAAGGAGTGTGGACATGCCACTGATGCTTGGCTCGGCCCATAAAAGAAAATTTGGGTCTGGAAAACTCCGGGCAGCAGTGATGCGGAGATGGATGTATGGGAATCGTTACAGGGGCAGCATGCCACTATGAGTAGTGCGAAGGATGGGCCCACGCACAGTGTGCTACAGAGGTGGGCAGAAATGAGGAGGGGCTGACAGTATACCGCTGCACTAGCTGTAGGACATACGAACGAATCCCGCACTACTCCACCTGCAAAAAGAGACTGGGCGCGGAAGACATCACTTCAGGTGCCAGATGTGAGGGCTGCCAGCTGTATGTGCATTAGGAATGCTCCGCGTGGTAGCAGCATGAGGGGGGAGAAGTGGAGACCTAGTGCCGCCCTTGCCAACAGCGACAGCAGCCAGGTCCCCAAGGAAAGTTCACATGCCTGTTGCGCTAAGGAGACTCTGGGACAGAGTCTTGGAAAGGGGGGGTTGGGGGCATCAGTGTTAGGCCGGGATCCACCGCATCTCTGCTGAGGAGAAGATGGATCCGCGGAGGGGAAATCACCGCTACCCACAGATCTGCGGAACAAGGCTTCCGCGACGACAGATCCGCGGAGGAGGACAAAGGGGAAATCGCGGAGCATTGGAGAACGCGCAAGGCATGCTTGCTCTTGCAATAAGATAGCGGTAGAGCGTGGATTGGTGCGAAATCTAGTAGTGGTGGAGGAAAAGAGGCGGGAAAAGTTGCCGCCAGGAGGAAAAAGTCAACGGTAACCTCCCTACGGCTATCGGAAGCAGTGGCCGTGGAGGAACAAGAAAAGGGAGGGACATCAAGGTGAGAATGCGCGGTGAAAAGGGAACATGAGTCAAGCCGCGGAGAAGTTGGAGCTTTGGACATGCAAAGACACACGACGGCAGGACCAGAGGTGAGGAAGGAGCTCGACCAATGAGGGCTCAAAGGGGGCACCAGTAATCAAGGAGGAGGGCCGGGAGGACGCACCACACGAAGACAAAGATTCAAGGAAGAACACAAGACCGCGAGCGTCCAAGCCGCGGACTAGAGGAAGAAGTAGTAGTAGAACAAGGAAAAATGGTAGCCAAGTGTGTGTGTGGACAAGGACGAGACCCGCGGTGCGTGTAGCGCGCCGCGCGGAGTCTGACATAGGGGAAAGAGTGATTGAAGGTGTCTTAGAGAGCTAGCTTTGGTGGATATAAAGTAGTGGTGTAGCGGAGGAACGAGACTAGATTTGACCGATGACAGTGAACACAAAAAGATGCTTACCCTTTGTCTGACCTTGTGCAACTTGAGTTAATGCAAGCCTGATTCCCGCTTATGAGCCCCAAAGTCCTGACTTATTGAGAACCAGACTGCCTCATTCTTTCTAATCAACCCGCGCAAGTATCAATTTGGTTCACACTCACGCTTCACCCTCTCAGATCCGCAGCTGTTGGAGGAGTTGAAACAGTGCCCTCCGCGGAGCTGTCCAGCGGAGGACAAGTACTCCTCTTCCGGGTGTGCGCGGAGCATACTGCTCAATCCACCCCACTCCTGAGAACAACAAATGATTTTGCTTAGTGCTGTCATCACCAGGGAATACAAGTTGGGTGAAGGGTGCCGCCGGCGACTGCGCGACCTTTCACAGGACTGCGGAACGCGGTTCCGCAGGCAAAGGAGTCAGAGGCCACAAGGTGGCAGACTCTCGTGCCGGCAAGGAGTGAGCCGTGGAGCACTACCCACGAGAGAGACCCCAAGGGTGTGAAGCATCCGCGGAAGACCAGGAGAGGTAGCGGAGGAGCAGGGGGGCGGTGCTGCACAGAAGCGCGGAACGGCAGCGTTGCGGAGCAGTCCAGACGCGGAATCAGAGACTGCAGAACGAGCACAGTGTGCGGCAATATTGGGGGTATACATATACATATACATATCCATATCCATATCCATATCCATATCCATATCCATATCCATATCCGTATCCATATCCATAGACATATACACATACATATACATATACGTATACATATACATATACATATACATATACATATACATATACATATACATATACATATACATATACATATACATATACATATACATATACATATACATATCCATATCCATATCCATATCCATATCCATATCCATATCCATATCCACATCCACATCCATATCAACATCCATATCCACATCCATATCCATATCCATATCCATATCCATATCCATATCCATATCCATTTCCATATCTATATCCATATCCCTATACATATACATATACATATACACATACATATACA